>RHDR01000045.1:0-87005 GCA_009806295.1 Davidsoniella neocaledoniae | reverse complement strand
TTTGTTGTTGTTTAAACTGGCCAGGAGCTTTTTTCTCTTTTCTATCATTATTTATTTCTTCTCTCTCTTTCTTCACTTATAAAAAAAAGCAACGGTGATGAGAATAATAATTTGCTTTCATCATATCGAAGGCGTTTGAGGGTTTCAACAAACTATACCAGTTTAGGCGCAGATGTGGATTTTGCTTTTTGATTCGGAGTGCTTTTTTGCGTAACTAAATTTCTTTGTCTTCTATTTTCTTCTTCTCTATTTATTGGTTCTCAATTTTTTTATCTTGATCGAATAGCTGCCTCTTTTTTTTTTCCAAGTCTCTTTTCTTCTACTAACTATTTGTTTCTTCTCTTTTTTTTTCTTCAATCCACATCATTTTATTCTTCCTTGTTCCCATATTCCCTTCTGTCACTTGTCATGGTTTTCTGGTCTATTTCTCTTCTATTTCTATTGCTTATCTATCTATCGTCTCTGAATATCTTTCACTTTTATTTACTTTTCTTTCAAACATTTTCCAGTGATATCTCTTTCTTTCTTGCCAAATATTCTTACCGTTCGTTGTTTGAACTTGTTGCGTCTTTGACATATTATTGCTTCTAGTACTTTCTCATCTTGTTGCCTTCTCATCATCATATCCTGTCTCTTCTTGCTCTTGTGTTTGTTCTTCATTGTCTTATTGTTTGATGCTTGATTTCTTATTTATTTCCTTTCTTTATTTCCCTTCTACCTGTTTGCCAGCGTGAACATGTCCTACGTTTTGTCTTCTTCTTTTCCTTTTCTTGCAGCCCAATGCTTGTCATATAGAACCTATCATCTTCCTTCACTCACCTTTTTCATCTCACAAGTTGTGATACTCATAGTTAGGATATGAGTCAAGTAGTGAAACATTGATGGTTCACATGCTAATGTTAATCTGGTTTTCAAGATTTATTTCCATGTTTGTTTTTTGCCATTGGATGACTGTTGTTGGCTTTGTATAGGCCTGGGGTGAGTTTTCTTTTTTTCTTTTCATTATCCCATTGTTGATTTCTTTTCATTATATAAACATACTCGAAAAAATCAAAGATTACTTTTCTTATTACTTTGTGACACGCATCAAATAAAAAGAGTCTATGTCTAGGAACGATAGTATTTTGGTATGCGCACGTTAAGAGAAACCTATCTTACACCGCCTTCCATATTTGGCATATCGCTTCCAAATAAAGAGAACTAAACCTGAACACACCCCTACTTTTGATATTTTGAAGTTAAATAGACTGACCAACTGAAAAAAAACTTTTCAACTTACAATCTTTCAACAATCAACTTGAAATCTATCAATCATAGCACTGTGGATCTGAGGGACTTGACTGACAGCATCGAGCAGCTCCTAGAAAATATATATTTGTCTTATAGGCAGCAAGTAGCAGACCAAAGAGTGAAACTAAAAAGTACTCATTACTCTTCGACATGGTTAGGGTCCTTTAATCGTGAGGTACGATTGTGTTGACCTTCTTACAACACAACATAAACAAGTTCTTCTCTCAAGATACTCTAAATCACAACGAATGTCTAAAGGGTTAGTTGTACCATAGCCTTGTTCTGACCGCATTCATTTAAAAGGATCATGATACTCTACATTCGATTCAAGAGACTTAAGTTTTCTAAATCAATTGTCAAATCTTTCAATCTGCAAAAACGGCAGAAAAAGTAAGGGTACGAAAGCCTAGGAATCATTTTCTAATTTGGATATAATAATGTTCTCTATCGTGCGCATACCAGATTACTGTTGTTCTTAGACAACACAAACATAGGTCTGCTTATATGTATGCTTATATAAGTCGTTGGATAACAGACATTCTAGGGTTCGAGATCCTAGATCACTTACACACATACGAGGATGACTAATCGAATGACATCATGATGGTATGATAGAAGGTTCGTAATGGCAATGGACATCATTTTTTCTGATTCCTATTGGAATGGGGTCAATGATACCGGGCCATCTGGAAGAAGTAAAAAAATATTGTTGGAGAATTTATGCCAAGTAACCACTCCTGACTTACGTGCTAGAAAAGGCTTCGATGCTGCATGTCCACATATATATTTCTTTGTAGCCATATATAGAACTATTTAGCACTAAGCTTCTTCGTACAGAAGGACAAAAAGCGCTCTCTGAACCAAGCCTCTTCTAGTATTTTCTCATATTGGTATTTGTTTCTGGAGACGCTTTTCTCTTATTCTTATATTAAGGAAATGGATTCGGCTATAGTTCAGGCTAAAATGTTTCGATTTATGCGTAAGAAATTCTCGGCTTGGAGCACATACATGTCTGACCCGTCTGTATAGGAAGGAAAGTAAAAATAATCTACAGCCCGTATAACCTTGTAGCACATATAGTAATACGGAAAGTCGAGATGCAGACGCCGAGTCTGAATGATAATATTTATGGGTCACTGAGGTGTCTTGTTCTGTGTGTCTCTGTTTGATTTTCTTCACTCTCGAGGCGAGTTGGTGGGTGGACCGTGTGCCATGACACAGACATAGCCATTATGGAAATTTATATATAGAGTCAGTATTGGGGTCGTTCGTATTTGTCTACATATATGTTTGTACATATAGAGCTACAGCTGAGGAAAAGGCTTCGTATGTCCACGTAAAATCTTGGCTGTTGAATTTGTTGGGTTATCAGAATTTAAGACAAAATGCACTGGAAGGGATTGATTGGGGAGAACAGCTCGTAATTCGAATATCGAGATTCCGTGGTTGGAACATTGATACAGATATGTATATGGGTCAGACTCCTGGTACTATAACTTGTACTATAACGATAGACTCAACGTACTACAAGAGAAAACAACGCTTACACCGCTTTCCATATTTGATATTCCCTTAAAAAAACAAGCTTGTCAGTCTATTTATTTTCAAAATATCAGAAAAGTACTATAAGAGAAAACAGCGCTTACACAAGTTTCTCTTGCACAATTATCCAGACTTCAACGATTATCTAGAGGGTTACCTGTACCACTGCCTTGCTCTGGCCGGGTTCGTTTGCAATTTGGCTTGCCATGTTCACATGAAATTCGAGAAAAAGAGACTCTACCGGAAGAGGACATAAACCCTTTTTATTGGCTGGACCAAAATGCTGCTTTGGAAGATCCTTTTCTAAAAATCGTTGATCCAGATAATGTTGAAAAGACTAGAGGTAGACCTCAGAAGAAAGGTGCCTTCAGTCAGCGTAGAGTTCTTATGCCTGGTCTGCTGAATTCATCTAGAGGCCCCAATCACACCAATTCATAAATTCGGCGTGACTTGAGTGTTTGGGGGTATGGCTGATTCTTCTGGTTAACTGTTTGCTTCTTTGCCCCATCTGTACTTTTATACTTGATGTTTTTAGTTTAGTCATAATGCCCTTGACTACTTTTTGCTTTTCGTAATAAATTCTCTAGTTGATTCAGCTAATTTTTCTGATGGTCAAGGTTTGTCACCATCGCTAGAGTAGGGCTCTGTACCTAGTTGTAAGGTAAGACCTAGAGGGACCAGAAGTCCCACGACTCTACAAACATATCGTCATCGTCAAATGAAACCTCACATGAGATGCTATTAAGTGAAGCATAAGACAACACACGGAATGGAATTCGGACTGTGCATAATCAATCAAAAGAAACCAGAAGAACAGAAAGAAATGAATTTGAAAAGACCACTTGACTCTACATTCGATTCAAGATATCTTAGTTTGATAGATCAATAGAAATTCAACCTCAAGTCTCACAATCTGCAAAGACCATGCAAAATCACTTATAGCTAGCAAATGTTTTTACACAATTTTTTTTGAATCATCAAGTGTGATTTTTGTTTTGATATGTTATTTTTTGTTCTTAATTTTTCAAGCTCTATTTTTTTATATTTTTTGAAAAATTGAGGGGCAGTTTTCAAAAATTACGGCAGAAAAATACTCTTTCCTAGTTGGGACAAGCGTTGTTTTCTCTTATAGTACGTCGAGTCTATCGTTATAGTACAAGTTATAGTACAAGTTGTAGTACCAGGAGTCTGACCCATGTATATATAAAGGAGCGTAGAACACTGATGCAGAAAAACCACTTGCTTAGAACCAACATACAAATATATAAAAAAAAAAAAAGCCAGTGTTTCTTGGCTAATAGAATAGCAGCAAACGGTTGATTTACTGTCGGCAATCTTTGACATTCCACCTGTCATAGGAAATAAAAGTTCCCTTGATCCTGAACCCAAAATTGTTACCTAAATAAGGGACATCTTTGGCAGTACTAATATATTATTGCAGAAAAGCACGTTTTGACACTCTTGCTTTATGGTCATGAAGAGAAGATATATGTAGAGATACCACTAGTAGAAGTTTCGAAATGTTCTCTCTTCATAGTCATGCATCATTGACTTGGCCTGTTTATTGCGTTTGCTTGCTGTCGGTAAATTCCACATGTCCAATGGAGAATTCACTAGTTTGAATCTCTAGCGCAAGCGGAATTAACACATCACTAGAACAGTTTCTCAAGATGTCATAGCACAGGGGAATGAAATGCGATGAGTGCAAAGATGGTGACGAAGATATTGAACTAGAATAGTTGTACATCACAGAAATCATGTCATACTTTGAACCCACGTGATGAGAATGCAAGCTACCAGTGGACTGCTTGATTTGGACTGAAAGAAGCAAGACCTGGAAATATTTAGACTCCTATAGTCTATTGACATTAGTGAGAAAACAAAGAAAACTCGAAGACTGGTTGTTCCATGCGGGTGTTAGCAGCTTAGTTACTCCAGTGGCACTAGCATCTGTATATAGAAGTAAACAGAGTGGATTAAGTATATATTATTGATGCACTGGACTATGGCTGGCCATGTCGTTTGTTTTTGTCTACGAGCTATACCTATACCAAAGCACAAGGGACGACATGACGACAGTACAAGTAGAGATAGCTAATAGTTGTCTGAAAATGAATCAAGTAGAATGCCATTGGTAATGAATCCTTAGGCGATGGAAGTTTAGGCGAGAATCACTAGCTGGAGCTGGCTTACGCAAGTCAAAGGGTCGAAGCTTTGCCATTCCGCTTACTAGGCTGAAAATCCGAGAAGAGAGAGAACAAGACAATGGGGGTTTTTCTTTAGTGAAAAGGAAAAACAATTATGTCAAACTCGGTAGTATTAAAGAATAGTTAGCAGACTGACAGGAAACTTAGAAGCCCAGAAAGCCTGATATTCCGGATTTTTGTGTTTGCTGACATAGTGGACAAACATCGGTACATGATGGGAATAATACGTATAGATGCCTGTGACGAAGCATGCCATGATGTCGATCATTAACAACAATACAGTGCTATGTATATACTCAAAAAGTAGTAAGGCGAGTTATTTTACTGATTTGCCCTTGCATTCAAGACAAAGTCAAGGCCACGACCCTGCAAGAAAATAACTGTTCTCTTTTTTTCTTCTTTTTTTTCTCAGGTCTCGGAGAGTAATTTGCCGCGCTAGATTTAGAGATGGACGAAAAGGACCACGTGCTACAAATGAAACCAATTTGCCAATTTGGGGGACACTAACAATAGCCTGAAATAATTTACAGCGATAGGCGGTTTTTATCGCCGGTACAGCGGGGATAAAGATGTGTATCGTTTTTATCAGCGCTGTACCTCAAGGGAACTACACGATGATGGGAAGATCATTAGGACTACGGTGCCACCAGGCTGCAGTTATATCGGCGGCGGTGTCTTTTATCTTCTTGAACATGTACTGGCCAAATCAGCGACTCAGCCTCGTTGAGCAGCCTGATAAACACATCACACCGACTTGTGTTCACCTCATCGTCAGCAATATATATAGACTATGATAGTGATGGCTTCTTCTCATCGGCTGTCTTCCTGATTAGGCGGTAGGGTAGTTCTTATCGCCATCGCTGGCTTTTCTTCTCTTTCGGCTCCAGAGACCAACGTGAAGCGACTTGGTTATAAGCAGTACTACATATGTACATACACATACATGTACCATGTACAAATGTATATACAGATATACAGATAAATGTATGCATATGTGTTTTGGCACAGCCCAGCTTGCCTCAGCCGGTGCGGGCGGAACAGCACCTAGCTTAGCTTAACCTAGTCAGTCCTTAACCTAGTCCAGCCAGTTCTCAGAATCCAAATCCATGCGTGCGCATCGAGATTAGCCAGGCCAAGCCAGCCTGACTTATTACAAAAAGAGATCCCTGCCCATCCGTGTCTACAATATTATGATGGGGTTTTTGCGACCTGGCTCAACAGTGAGCGAGACATTCAAATACGAACGAATCAGTCTAGATTTGATAGATCTAGCCCATTCTTGTGCATTCTTGATACTATCACCTTCTTCTTTCTTCTCTGCATCGTGCTCTGCATACTAGCTAGTCAGTATCTGCTGCTATTGTGCGGCACTGCCGGATATCTGTATATAGTAAGTACACTAGTTCCTCATCACAGTCTTCAATACAGTATAATATGTGCCCGTCGATCGCTTTCGAGACGAGCTGTGCAGCAAAAGGATACAAAGGAAAGACAGTTCTTTTCGGTCCCTGCAGTCTTCTGTTCCATCTATTGCCGGATGCCGTTGTGTTGCGCCTAGCAGCGAGTAGCACTAGACTACTAGCTATGTATAAAACATGCCTATCCCATCATTATCGTTGCTCTCTCCCTGTGACGCTGCCGGCCGCGCTTGTCGTCTACTCCCTTTCTTCGCTGGGTCTGATATTACTCTGTGGCCCTCTATGCCGCTTGCGTTGGCTATATCTGTATATAAGTATAAAAGCAGGGTCATTTATAGAGCAGCAGCAGCACTAGTTACCATTCATTGCTCCCGACTCCATGTTTGCCTTTGCGCCTGCGCTTTAGCTTAGTGAACACACGGACCACTAGATGGCGCCTCGACTGACCTTGGATAGCCGCAGTATTCTAATCCCCAAGGATGTCTAGGCTCATGGGCCAATTTCAATTTCCCTTCCAGAAAACGACAACCACGACGACCACCCCGATTTAGACTTGAACCTTTTTTTTTCTCTTTTTTGCTTTTCTTTTTCCTCCCTCTCGCCATCCCAAGCAACTCAAGTTCGACAGCGGCAGCTACAGACTCGATCATTGCCCTCGTCTGTCACTAGTTACACTATCAAGTACTAGTACTGCAATGGGTGCCGAGTTGCCCACGGCTAATATGGCCGATTCGGCACAGCAAGACAAGAGCAACTCTGCGACTAAGACCTCGCTCAAGAGTCTCTATCAAAAGATCGTCATCGAGGGCATCTTGCGCCAGAAGCCTCTCCCACCCTCGCAGGATGGCCGCCATATCCACATGGGCGTCTCTCCCTCCGAGCTTATAGACGAACGCCGCGCCCGACCATTCATCTCCAACTACATCCGCTCTAGCCGTTACACGGTATGGAGTTTTCTGCCGAAGCAGCTGGTGTTCCAGTTCAGCAAGCTCGCCAACTTCTACTTCTTGGTTATCGGTATCCTGCAAATGGTGCCCGGATGGAGTACTGTTGGCCGCTACACCACCATTGCTCCGCTGGGTGTTTTCGTCACCTTCAGCATGCTCAAAGAGGGCTATGATGACTACCGCCGCTACCTACTAGACAAAGTCGAAAACCGCAGTGTTGCGCGTGTACTTGGCTGGGAAGGCCGTAAGAAGCGCCGCCATATTCGCTTCAAGCGCTCCAAAGCAACCGACGATTCCGACGATAGCGAAACGGTTCATCTTGCCGGCCAATCAGCCGAGATTCCTCTGACGAGCGACTGGGATCGTGTCGCATGGGAGAACATCAAGGTCGGAGACATCATCCGCCTCAAGCGTGACGACAGCATTCCCGCCGATATCGTGCTGCTTCATGCGACCGGCCCTAACGGAATCGCCTACATTGAAACCATGGCTCTGGACGGCGAAACCAACCTGAAGAGTAAGCAGGCCTGCAAGCTCTTGGCCGAGCGCTGCCAAACCCTCGAGAACATCCAGTCGTGCCACGCCGAAATCATATCCGAAGACCCCAATGTCGACCTGTACAACTATGAGGGCCGTGTCACCGTCGACGGCGAGACATTGCCCCTCACTCTGAACAACATTGTGTTCCGCGGTTCGACTTTGCGTAACACTACCGAGGCCATTGGTATCGTCGTCAACAGTGGCGAGGAGTGCAAGATCCGCATGAACGCCGGCAAAGACGTGCGCACCAAGAAGCCTCGTATCCAGGACCAGATCAACTCCATCGTCATCGTTCTCGTCATCGCCGTGTGCATTCTTACTGCCGGCCTTACAGGCGGCTACATCATCTGGCGCGACGACACTGAAACCAAGGCCTGGTACATCCGCGATTTCACTGGCAGCATCTCCATGGCTCAGATCATCGTTGGCTACCTGACCATGTTCAACGTCCTGATTCCTCTTTCACTTTACATTAGTATGGAGATCATCAAGATTGGCCAGCTGTATCTCATGGGCGATGTCGAAATGTACGATCCCGTATCAGACACGCCCATGGTGGTCAACACGACGACGATTCTGGAGAATCTTGGTCAGGTCAACTACGTGTTCTCAGATAAGACCGGCACACTGACTGAGAATCTCCTTCGCTTCCGCATGATGAGTGTGGCTGGTATGGCCTTTGTCCACGATATGAACATGGACAAGGATGAGGCTCAGCGCCAGGCCAAAATCGAGGCGAGACGACAGGGTAAAGTCAAGGGTCCTCAGACTATTGACGATCCCGACGCCGATGACTCGCTGACCGACGACCACGACGCAGCGCCTCTCTCGCGCATTGATTCGCATACTAGCGCTCAGCTGCGCTCAAAATCCCAGTTTCGCCCTGTAGAGGGACAGGCCGAGCTCAAGACTGAAGACTTCCTGGCCTACATCAAGGCTCGTCCTGACACTCCCTTTTCGCGCAAAGCCCGCCAATTCATGATGTGCTTGGCCCTTTGCCATACCTGCCTACCAGAGACTAAGAATGGAGAGATCGTATACCAATCTGCATCGCCCGATGAGCTGGCCTTGGTAGAGGCTGCCCAGGACCTTGGCTTCGTGGTCATCGACCGTCCTGCCCAGACTATCGTGCTCCAGTTCCCTGGAACCGATGGACAGCTTGTCACTGAGAACTATGAGGTTCTTGATGTCATCGAGTTCAGCAGCAAGCGCAAGCGTATGAGTATCGTCATCCGCATGCCTGATGGTAGACTCTGCGTTTTCTGCAAGGGTGCCGATAATGTGATTATGGAACGCTTGACGCAAAGTGAGATCGCCATACAGAAGGCCAAGGCTACCGAACGTCGTGCCAACGATCGCCGTAGCTTGGAGCAACAGAACTTGCGGCGTCGGAGTACCGGTGGACGCAACAGCTTCAACCTCAGCCGCACCTCATTCCAAGCCCAGCGCAGTTATATCACCGGCCGCCAATCCGTTGATGGCGATGTCTACCGTACGCCGCGTCAAGCCATGGCCAGATCTGAAGCCGATTACCTGGACGGCATGGTCGACGAGCACGTTGCTGACAACGAGGACGCCATATTTGACAAGATTTTCCGCCACATGCATGACTTTGCTACCGAAGGTCTCCGTACTCTGCTATTCGCCTACCGTTACCTGGAAGAGGATGAGTATGCCGATTGGAAGACGAAGTACCACGATGCTACAACCAGCCTGGAGAACCGCCAACAGAAGATCGAGGAAGTTGGCGAGCTCATTGAGCAAAAGCTCGAGCTGGCTGGCGCTACTGCTATCGAAGATAAGCTTCAAGACGGTGTTCCAGATACCATCGACAAGCTGCGTCGTGCTGGTATTCGGGTATGGATGATCACGGGCGATAAGCGTGAGACGGCGATTAACATCGGCCTTTCTGCGCGCGTTGCCTTGCCCTCGTCCGAGATTTACATTCTGGATGCGACAGCCCCCGACAATCTACGAGACATCATCACTTTAGCCCTGACAGATATCCAGCGTGGCATGATTCCTCACTCCTGTGTTGTTATCGACGGCCATACGTTGAGTGTCGTGGACAACGATGTCTCTCTACGCGAACTGTTCTACGAGCTTGCTGTTATCGCCAGCGCTGTTATCTGCTGCCGTTCGTCACCGGCGCAGAAGGCTGCCATCGTCAAGCGTATTCGTGATCACGTGCCAGATTCCATGACACTAGCTATCGGTGACGGAGCGAACGATATTGGCATGATCCAGGCATCACATGTTGGTATCGGCGTTTCAGGCCGTGAAGGTCTGCAAGCAGCACGTATTTCGGACTACTCCATTGCGCAGTTCAGGTTCCTACAGCGTCTACTGTTCGTTCATGGGCGCTGGAACTACATGCGTACTGGCAAGTACATTCTAGCCACTTTCTGGAAAGAAGTGTCGTTCTTCCCTACACAGGCATTCTTCCAGGGCTGGGCTGGCTATACTGGTACTGCACTCTATGAGAGTTGGAGTTTAACCCTTTTCAACGTCCTGTTCACTTCTTTGCCTGTCATTGCCCTCGGTATCTTGGACCGCGATCTCTCTGCCGAGACGCTGTTGGCGGTCCCTGAGTTATATTCATATGGCCAGACCAACTCTGCGTTCAACTTCCGCAAGTGGCTCAGATGGATGACTATGGGACTTTCTCAGTCGGTAATCTTGTTCTTCTTCATGTGGCTACAGTATAGAGACACATTATTCACAGAAGATACCTCGCTATATGCCATGGGCTCTGCGCCGTTCACTGCTGCTATGGTGTTCATCAACATTAGACTCTTGTAAGCACCATTGAAGCCAGTATCTTGACTTTTTATTTACTCTCTCTAACAACATTCATTTCCTTAGGGTCCTCGAGCTTCACTCCAAGACTATCGTCTCGTGGTGTGTGTTTGCTCTCTCTAATGCCGCATGGTGGATTTGGATGTTCATCCTGTGCTACGGCGTTAGCAACACGTACGACCAATACCAGACCTACCACACACTAGTCGACAACTTCGGTCGTAAACTATCATGGTGGGCGCTGACGCTAATCATCCTGATCACACTCATGATGACCGAGCTTGTTTCCCAGGCTCTGCTGCGCGTCTACTTCCCCGAAGACATCGATTGGATGCAACGTATCGAGGCCAACCATGAGGTTGACAAAGTTGTATCCGACATTGAGCAGCAGTCACGTGGTCTCAACGAGGGTGAAGCTGACGGGAAGGGCGGCATGAGTAGACCGCATATCCATGAAGCGGTGCCGGAGACGGAAGAGTCGGAGTCTTATGAGATGACGCCACAGCGGTAGAGTAAGAACTGAATCCAATGTGTCAATTTTAGACTCTCATTTCTGCTCTATCTAGCTCGGCTAGTGACATTTGTTCTTTGGGTGGTTATATCATATTGTATCGGCACGATGATTTGGTTGTTATAATCTATTTGTATATTGAATTGGTCTTGAATTCGTCAAGATTATTGTTTTATTCTTTTTATCTTTCTTGTCATATACCAGCCTACCAAAACGGCACATCTACGTCTTATTATCTAAAAAATACTAGCTTCTAAATTCTAATGATTAATTAACAAATGGTCAAATAAGGGTGGCGATGATGAAATATCGCGACATGTTAAGATAGCAGTTACTTTGTATTGTTGTTTTAGGCCATTTAGGTAATAGCAAGTAGTTGTGTAAACTTTTGGGTTAAGAACAGAAGATGCCGCTAGCGATAATGAAATGATACAATAGGAAGACAAAAGAGACCCTTTAATTGTAAATAAAAAGCGGCGTCTATATCAATAATTCACGCGGCAAGAACTAAGCTAGACAATAAAAAACCAAAGTATAAGAAAAAAAAAAACGAGATGCCTCAGCCACGCAGCCGCCGCGTCATCGAAGAATCAGCGTAGTTACCGCTTAGCAGATCGAAGCTCAGCCAACAAGAGTCGTACTTATCAACTAGTTAGTGGCAGTTACTTTTTATTACAAGGCTAAGTCCTAGTATGAAATCGTTGTTTTTGCCTATTATCGGAACCTTTTTCATGTCACCCTTGTTTTTCTTCGTACATTTTTAGCGACTAGTTGTAAGTTCGATCTCTTTTTACAGGGGAGAGAAAGAGAAATAAAGAGCGATGAATAGAGGAAAAGAGTTTGACAGGCAAGGCAGTTTTGACGGCCATGAAAAGACGGCAGGGCGATGATCAGCGTTTCTGAAGGTGGCACTGAGTTTTGATATGTCAATCGGCTTTCCAAGCATCTTTTCGTCGTCTAGTATGCTTGAATGGAATGTATATATGGTAGTAACTGGTACATGTAGTAAATCAATGAAAAGCGCCATTAGTCTCTATTAGGTCTATCGTGACCCAACGTTAAGAAGTCCTCATGGATTAGAAGGAGTGCAAGTCTGGAATCTAACTAAGGAAACTACTTTATTCTAACTAAACTCGATCAAGCTACCAAAGAGGAAAGGAGGGGCTGATTTTCTAGACGTACGCAATTGCCAAACAGGGATAAGAAAAGAGAAAGAGCAAAGAAGAAGACAAACGACATCATTAACAAGAACGCTTAACTAAGAAATAAAAGAAAAGAAATAATAGGAAAGGAAAAATAACAAAATCGTGTAAACCGGCATTTAGCGAGCCCAAGCTTTGGTCTTGGCATGGACCAAGAATAAACTAAGTAAACCAATGGAAAAAAAAAGTACAAAATCCCCCAAGAATTCAGTATTAAAAAAGAAACAGGAACCGCCGTCAATTCTTCTTTTTTGAAACACGAAAAGAAGGAAGAAGCTCAGCCCAACACAGTACTTGCACTTACCAGAACTTGATTCGTATTAATACTGCAAGTACGCATTATTCCTTTTTCTTCTCTTCCTTTTCTTTACTACTTTCACGATCTTTTTCTTTTTTTTTTTAATAAGTCATCGCCCGCATCACGAAATTACAGGATATCTTTGAAAAGCTGATCTTTGATTTCACTTCTCTGGTCCATCTTGCGGCATAGAAGGCATATACATATATCTTCTCTTATTCGACAAAGAAGGAGACTTTGCCAACCACCGATCGAAACGATACAATATCCAAACCCTCTCTAATATCTTTCTACCAACACATAGTCAACCATGCCATCTCTTAGCTACCCTTACACGTCCGTCGGAGACTCTCCGGCCTCTATTCTCGCCGCCCGCAGTCTTTCCGTCAACCACACACAAGCTGTAACCCTAGGCGTGATCGGAGCCTACATCGCCGTGATAGCAATTCTCTGGAACGTACCCTACATCCGCTGGATTCTCTGGCCCTTTAAAATGCTCGTCATCGCCTTCCACGAGTTCGGCCACGCCTTTGCCTGTATATGTACCGGCGGCCGCGTCAAGAGCATCGAGTTGGACCCCCACGAAGGTGGCGTCACTCATATGCTTGGAGGTGCTTCTGCTATCACTCTGCCCGCTGGATATCTTGGCTCCTCTCTCATCGGTGCCTTATTGACTTTCTGTGGCTTCAATATCGTCGCCAGTAAGGTCGCTAGCATCGTTCTAGGCGTCGCTTTCTTGCTCACTTTGTGGTGGGGTAAGCGGGATTGGCTCACCATCATGACCATTCTGCTGGCTGTTGGCTTATTGGTCGGCTGCTGGTTCATCAACCACGCTGAGGCCCTACGTTTCGTCGTCGTAAGTCTTTTTATACTTTCTTTTCTTCTATATCGTATTATGTTCTCACTAGCTAACTTGCTCGCTCTTTTCTTTCTAGCTTTTCATTGGTGTCATGTCCTCTCTGTACAGTGTCTGGGATATCTGCGACGATCTCATCTTGCGCAAAGTAAATGAATCAGACGCTAGTGTCTTTGCTAGTCGCTATGGCGGTTCCTCGCGCTGCTGGGGTCTTATTTGGAGCTTTATCTCCATAATCTTCATGGTCGGTGGCATCATTGCCGGCATCGCGGCCTTCCCTGAGTCCTTCTCCGAGCAAAAGGAGGACTCGGACAATTTCATCCCTACTATGCTTAAGCGGTTCCAAGACTACTAGAGACATGTCGTCGAGCGTGTTGAGGTTTATGAGTTTGGGTTTATAGGTTATTGTTTTTCTTTTTCTTTCCAGGGCTTTGTTCTTAGATCTTTCTGTTGATATGGGGTGTTATTCTTGCTATGATACCATGGGCACATTATATACATATATATGAATATAAAAACGGAATATACTATTTATTCTAGAATCTTTTCTTTATACGAATTTAACTACGATGTTGAAAATAATGCTTGGTTCTTGTTTGCTCTGGGGACACCATTTGTTCAAACACTGTTACACGTGCTAACCCTAATACACTATCGATGACATAGTCTTGCCACTGCGATACCTTACTTACGCTTCAAGCTGTGCAGTCTTCAGGGCCTTGATCTGAGACGCAAAATCCTTGTTGATCCAATCCCAGTAAACGTTCCATCCCGAGCTACTAACACTACCCTTGGGAGGGTCGACCTTCTCAGCTAAGAGAACCGTCACACGGATGATTCCTTTGATGGTTTCCTCTTGCTTCTCAACATCCTGCTTAACAGAACCTTCTTTTAGCTTATTGGAAAGGACGAATTTATACGCCTCGCCGATGGTATCAAGTCTAGCAGCAGTTTCTTCGGGGGCTGTCGAGGCTAGCTTGATGATCATCAAGTTGCACAACGACCGGATATCATGGTCGTCCCGTAGTCCGGCAATCACTCGGTCATAGAATGCTGGGATGTCGGTACGACTAAATGCTATATCCAAGAGGGCATAAAGAGTTTCGTATGCGTTCTGTAAAAATCTCTATTAGTTATATGAAACACAGTATGTCTATGTCTCAGCTGGCGACTTACCTTGCGGACTTCGAGGCCGTCATCGACCGTGTGCTTGAATGGCCCCATCATAATTTCGCGGATAAGCTGTGGCTTTATCTTGGACTCTTCAATAATGAATGGCATCATATCATTGAGGCGGGGTAGGATGATTTCTGGCTTGTTTTGCGTTGCTGATGTCAGAGTTGTCATTCCAAGACGACGGTTGTCCATATCAGGTTCCTTGAGAATCGTCAGCAACATGGATACAAGCACAGTCTTGAGACCGGCATCATAAGCATCTTTGCCTTCAGGAAGTGAGTAGCGAAGACCTTGGATGGCTAGTCCGCGAACTATGGTGCTCTTGTGACTGAGCAGTTCCTACATTGATAATGTTAGTTGAATGGGTTCACGAAAGTTATAGTGACGCCTGATAGGAACTTACCTGAAGCTTGGGCATAAATGTTGTTGGCTCTAGAACAACTAGTCGACCAAGACATTCCGAGATGCTGACTTTGTTCTCTGATGTAGCTGTCACTACCACAACAAGGTGATTCCAGATCTTGGCGTAATGAGGCGACAGTGCACTACTACTAGCATGATCGAGCACCTGCTTGAGAGACTGAATGAGAAGGTACTGAGCTGACTGCTCTACATTAGAGCTCTCTAGGATGAGTGGCAAGTAAACATCGATATTGCTAGAGCCAGCACGTCCTAGAGCCACTGCGGCGGCGAGAGACACATGATCAAGAGCAGGCCGGAACTGGCCAAGGAATACCTGTGGGTTAAGTGGTGATTCAGAACCAAGCTGCTTGCCAGCCTCACCAAGAACAGACAGTGCAAGTTCAATAGACTTATCGTTATTGTCTGGGTTCAGTTCACTGATAAAAGCATCAAGACTGACACCCGTGGACTCTCCACCAGTAACAAGCAAACTACCAATAACTTCACCGCAGATAGAGACATCTACGGGCTGGTTTGCATCCTTGAGCAGCTGGCGCATCAAGCTAGCGCCAAGACCACTCTTGCCGATGCTAGACACAAGTGACAAAAGAGGTTCAAGAGCGATGCTCGCTGAGCGTGTCTTCAGAACAGTCACAACCGCAGAGCCAACTTCATCAGTAGCCACAAGGCTAGCGTTAGCTGTGAGAAGAGAAGTCAGAATCCACAGTGCTGACGTGACCATGAATGCCTCATCTGAGCCCACGACACGAATCAAATCAGTGACAATTTTGCGGATAGTGGAGTCATCAAGAATACCACTAGCAGTAGCCACTTTGGCTAAATGTTTCAAGGCCTGGATGCTAGCATTGCGGTACTGTCTCTTGGACTTGTGCACATTTTCCACGAGCTGAAGCATTGTGCTTTGTACCCATGTACCGTCAAGACTGTTTGGCGTAAGACTGTGCGTAGCAATGGTATCTACGGCTTGAATGGCAGCCAGCTTTGTTGACTCATTTTCCAGACGAGCAAGAATGATCTCGAGTGCAGAAGAACGACGATCTGGAGATAACTGACTGGACGTTTCTGGCGTTTGAGTTCGTGCAACAATTACACCCAGCGCATGAAGTGCATGCTGGCGGACCTCAGTGTCAGTTTTATTAGCAGGATCAACACGCGAGTATATGATGTCATATAGCTTTGGGAGATCTAAGTCGGCCAAGGGTGGTGATGTAACAAAAGAACGGGCGATCTCTTCTGCGGTGAGGATAGCCTCACTAGACATCTTGTAGAACTTGTCTGCAATGGTAGATGTAAGGGTCTCGACAATGTTCTTGAGATGTGGCTGCACAATGGATGGCTTGAATTTGCAGATATCTCGAAGCAAAGTCAGGGCAGAAACTTTCAAAGTAGTCTGTGTAGCGGAAGTGGTGCCCGTAGCAGCAGCCAGAGACACAGTCATGTTGGAAGCGGACGTATTCAGGCAGTTTAGTGTCGCTGGCACAATAGGATTGAAGCTTTCGTCTAGGCCGCTACGTTGAACCTTTACAAGGTCGTTGATCAAGTTGATGACGGCTTGATTTGTAGGAATAAGCTTCCCCTTGAGAACTTTGAGCGCCACTCTGATGATGTTTGGAGATAACTTGGCTAGGCTATCCTGAACACCCTTGAGTGGAGATACAGCAATAACGGGCGACATCGAAGCTCCCAAGTTGCTACTCTGTCTTCTTCTCTTGCGGTTGTTGGGGAGAGCGTGGGTGTCTATCTCGTGTTCTCCAGAAATGCCACCAGGATACAGTCCTTCTCCAGTTCTACGAACTAGTAGCGAGAGCGCAGCAATCACTTCGAGACGGACGCTCTCGTCACGATCGTTGAATCGCTTGACTAAAACAGGCGCAATCTGCTGATACAAGACACCATTCTCCAGAATATCACTGCTGCCCCGTGTGTAGATCAAAGTAAGCAGGGCTTTGATTGCACCTCGGCGAACCTTCCAGCTTGTGTCATCATCGTCATCTTGATCAAAGTCAGGATCGTCAAATGCATAATCATCTTCCTCATCTTCTTCCTTGTCATCCATTTCGTCGTCATCATCGGCCGCATAGTTGGGATCAAATGAGATAAATCGTATGCATGCTGAGATACATTCGTTGGTGTATGGCTTCATTTGTTGGGGACAAGACGCCAGAAAGCTATCGAGCGCCGATAGTGCAGACTCTTTGATGTCTTGGAAATCAGGAATTCCATTGTCACCATCTGAAAGCATTTCCATGTGACGATCGAGATCTTCTTGGTTTAAGGCTTCAAGAATTGGAGGCAACAGACTTGGCAGGTGGCCACCAATCCGTTGTGAGTTGGACCGGGCCATCGAGCCAGCGATAGAGATGTGAAGGCGTTTTACTAAGGAGCTGACCTTTGGGTTGTTCAAAGGTTGCGCAATGCGTTCAACTAAGCTTGCCAGTATAGTATCGCTAACATAACTTGTGAGGAGTGAAACAGCCACCACAGATCGCTTGCGTGCAGCTGATGTCGAGGCTGGGTTGCCGATGATAGATAGAAGCGTATTAAGCAGTAGCTCCGTTTCGATGTTAGTGAGGCAGGGGCCCATGCAACGCACGACTTCTATAAGGACGTCTAACTGTTCGGGAACCGTGTCTATGCTGTCAAGCAGGTATCCGCTTTGCGCCGAGTTGAAGTCGGGCTTAGGACGGATCTCTGGGCTGATCAGGCGAGATACTATGTTGCGGCTAACGGCAACCATGATGGGGGAGGTGGCGTGGGAGTCGCCAACAGCCGAGCCGGGAGGCATCGGGCGCGGAATTGCCATGATGACATTGCGCAAGGCAAGTGATGGTAGCGATTTGTCGACAGTGTATTGAAGTCTCAGTGTAGCGAGCTTGTCGAGAAGAGGGCTGATCATTCCGACGGGGATTCTCGAGGCAAGCGGACCGATACTGTCGTTGGGCACAAAGAATATCTTGTTAGCTTTGTTGACTTGTGCTATACTAGCCATATTATAGCAACCTACCATTTGACAGCCAGATTTTGGACTTCGCCGTTCTGGTCATCGAGAGCTTTGATGACGGCATCGATGGTCTTCGATGAGGTATTATAGTCGTGAGAGAGGATGTCAACCTTGGCGATCGAGAGTAGCTGTATGAGATCATTGAGAGCCATGAAACGGAAATCAGGGTCATTATCATTCAGCTTCACGAGCAGCTGAGCCACTGACGTAGTGTTGGGAGCAAGAGACGACATTGTGCTGGACTTTTTGCTACAGCTAAAGACTGCGATGATATCAAGCGGTGACGATGCAATTTGTGTTGTGTATAGCAGTAGCAATAGACGTCGATGAATCAAAAGGAGGACTAGCGAGATACGAGACGGGATGAGAGGCCAGCTTCAAGCCTGCTGTTTGCTCGTGTTGCCCAAGTTGTTTACGAAAGAGCGGGATTCACAGTATGAGATCGAGTGATGATCTATTCAAGCAGCGATCTCTAGACTATGGTGAGCTTAACACTTGTGACGATCTTTATTTGGGTAGCCAAGAAATAAAAACAAGCGATGCAACAAGATAAAATCTATAGTTGCAAAATTTGGAGAGGGACGGTTATGGTAGTTTCTCGAGAAAGCCAATCGCACGCCAATAGCTAGGCTTCTGGTGCATTTGGAGGCTCTTACCTTACCGATTCTAGAGTCCAACAACCTACAGAGTACAGAGGGGAAGGAGCCGACCATGTGCCCCGCCAAAATAGAGTCGCTTGGTGGGGTCGCCTCAGAACAAGTGTAGCTAGAGCTGTTGTTGTTGCTAGGCAGCTATACTTATCGATAATTATTAACCCTAACAATATTGACGACATATTCTTAGCTTATGGGTTAAATGGTACATGCTTTGGTTCATAACGTTCAGAAGAGCGCTAGATATGTGCAATATTATGACTCCCATTAATTTGTAGATGTGAATGAATATAAAGGTATACTCTAGGGTTAAGGACTACGACTACGCCGGCTACGGCTGCGTCGGCGACGACTGCGAGAACGGTCGCGACGATCTCGGTCGCGATCACGATCCCGATCACGGTCTCGCCGAGAAGAAATGCTAGCATCTCGACGAATCCGATGATCTCGATCTCTCGATCTATCTCTATCACGATCTCTATCACGGTCTCGTCTATCTCGTGATCTATCTCGATCCCAATCTCGGTGACTACGACGGTCTCGATCACGGTCTCGGTCTCGATCCCTATCTCTATCTCTATCTCTATCTCTATCTCTATCTCTGTCTCTGTCCCTTTCTCTATCTCGGTCTCTTTCTCGATCTCGATCCCGAAGTCTATCCCGATCTCTGTCCCAAGAACGATCCCGCCTATCACGATCTCTATCTCTGTCTCGATCGAGACGGTCGCGGCTTCGACTTTGGCCTCGTGCTCTACCACTGGAAGCACCACCATCTCGTTTCATAGAGGTATCATCTTCACGAGCACCAGGAACATAACGATCGACTTCATCAGTTGGCCGAGCCCTGCTTGAATCCGGCGTTTGATCCGTTCTCCGTATTTCGGTTGTCAACCCCTTGGCTTTAGCTTCACGTTGCGCAGCTAGATACGCCTTTGCTTCGCGTTCACGCTTCCGTACTTCTTCCTGTTTCCATGCTTCGCGTTGTTCTTTGTCTAAACCCGATGGTGGTGCGACTGCAGTACTTGGAGATGATGATCGACTACGTCTTCGGGAACGTGAACGAACAGCATCACGGACTATACTGCGCGAGCGACGTCTGGGACGACTTCTAGAGCGTGGTCGAGAAACGCTGTTGTTTCTTATGTCGACTTTGGCTCGCGAGCGACGCCGACTATGGTCTCGAAGATCGCGGGTACGCGACAAGCTGGGTCTACGGTAGTCCCTCGATCTTGAACTGTCTCTTCGATCATCTCTGCGATCGTCCCGACGGTCATCTCTCCGGTCGTCTCTCCGGTCGTCTCTCCGATCGGTACGTTTATCAATACGATCACGTGATCTACTCCGTGGCTCGCGTCGAGCACGGCTTCTATCACGATCACGTCGAGGAGAATACGCCGGTCTTTCGCGACGTCTATTCTCATCCCGATCTTTAGATCTGTGTCGATCAGTCTTGTCACGAGCACGGTCCCGTGACCGTTCACGATCTCGTATAGGCATTGGTTCCCGGGATTTACTACCACGGCGGGAAATAGTCCTATTTGGAGCTTCGGTATCTGGAGCAGACTCTTTGACATCTGAGCCTTCTTTAGAAGATCTGACATCTGAAGGCTTTGAGTTGTCCCCAATTTTTCCAGCCTCCCGTTTTATTGGGAGGATAGCAGAAGCAGGCTTAATCTTTCGTGGTGGAGGGACGAGAGCTTCGTCAATCTCGATCTCAGGCTGCTTCGTATCACGTTTGCTTTCACGTAATAGATCGGCCAATGCTTCTTGTTCGAACCGGTCCAATTCTTCTTGTGTGAGTTTCTTCTTGGCACGCTCTTGGTTTTCCTCTCTTTCGCGGCGTCTTCTCTCGCGAGACCGATCCCGTTCGGAGGATGTGCGCCGAGCGCGATCACGGGATCTATCCCGCCATCTTTCCCGCGAACGATCTCGTGAGCGGTCTTGTGATCGGTCTCTATGTTCACGGGATCTAGAGCGAGGTCTATCCTTGTCTCGGACATCTCTTTCAGCTCGTTCCCTCTCACGATTCTTCTCGCGTTCTTCACGTTGACGTTGACGCTCGATGTGACGAGCATCTCTTTCCCTTTTACGCTTTTCTTCAGCAGCTTCGATTTCAGCTTCCTCTTTGCGCCGCTTTTCACGGTCGATACGCCTGCGCTCTTCTTCAGCGGCTAGCTCTTCAGCACGTTTCTTTTCGCGAATATTTCGTCTCTCTTCCCGTCGAGCCTCGGTCGCGGCAAAGTATTCCTCGTCGGTTTTCGCTCCGCGGATGCGCTCTAACTCAGCTTCAGATTCACCGATTTCAAGCCGCCGAATTCCACGAATCTGCTTTTCGATAGCTTCGATGTCGATGAGTTTGGCGATAACTTCTTCGGCTTTTTGATAGACGCCCGAACGCTCGAGAGCACCATCTACTAGAACGGCGGCTTTGCTGGGATCAATCGAAAGTAGTTGCGAGGGATTACGCTCAAGCTCTCGCTCTGCGACTTCAAGAATAGATTTTGTGACTTGCGCTTCATAGTCCTGTAATTGGTCAGCACATAAACTAAAGTAGAGATGAGACTGGATTTAAAGCATACACTGGCTTCGAAGCTGTCCCAGACTTGCTTGCGAATTTCATCATAGCCTCCCTTCTTCTTGAATGCAGTGGCAAGCGACTCAATAGCTCCACGGGTTGCGGATGGGAGTGGCAAATCAGAGGCCTTGTATGAACGGATAGGAAGGTCGACTTTGGTACTAGAATCGCTAGCTTTTGTGGTATTCGATCTGCCGTTGGAGGTCATTCTGACGACGCTATGCGCAAATACGCAGATTCGGAGTAGATAAATTTGTAGAACGTATAGATGTCAAGGAGCGCAAAGCGTTCCCTGAAGATGCAAGTTTTTATTGCATCTAGATCGCTATGGTCGACGGTGAGATCTAAATGGCTGGATACGATAGAGAGTAGATTTGGTAACGGAGTAAAGAACTAGGTCTTAGTTGTAAAATCGTCAAAATAATTCATGGCCTTGATACAAAATGCACATAGAAGCCAACGTAAAGGGTTGACTACCAAAAAAATATGTAGTGCAGGGATTCTCTACAGCCTTTCTCGCAAGGCGACCATTTAGGTAGTAGTGGGGCTAAACTCCTTCAATCAGCCAATGAAAGGCGAGGTGATGCGCTTATCATGGAGGTTGTCAGTAACACGTGATTTACAGTTACTGTTTGACGATTACCTGCAGCAACGCATTGGCTCGCGAAGCTTTACCCGGCCGGCCAACTCGATATTCCTTGTTTTCGGGACCGCAACAACCGTCCGTTCTAGGATTCTACGACGAGTAGCGTATGATGAAATCAGAGTCTACACTTTAATACCTGAGCAGCCTTGTCCTGGACTTCTTCAATCTATTTAGTCAACCTAACAATTTAACTTCCTACCCCCACAAAACCTGCGCTAACGGGCATCATCCAATCCTCACCCCTCGTCATGTTTGGTCGCCTGGCATTCTGGAGCGGATTCGGTAAGTCCTTATACTTCAATCCATACTCTAAGCTGTCCATTCGATATCGCTCTATCATATGAGTGTATCTCTGGGGCCCAATGGTATGCTCATGGTGTGCAATGGCGTTCTAACTTCTCTTCTCATTACGAAGGCTTCGCCGTCCGCTGGTGGCAGATGGGAATCGAGATGCGTCCGTTCTTCCAGAAAGAGTCACTATGGGCATATCCTGTCTACATGACCGGTGGTGCTAGCTTTGGCTACTGGCTTCAGGGCGTCGACGACAGACAGACTGCTTTGATTGCTGAACGCAAACAAAAAGTGCTAGACAAGCGTGCCCGTCTTGCTAAGCTTGCTGAGACTGAGGCTTAAGAAAAGGGTTATCACCAAGAATATCTACAACAACAACAACAACAACAACACCATAATCACCGAATTGGGAATCAGTCCATATACGTCACAGATCACGCGAGTAACGGCACCGAGAAAGCTAGTAGCAAAGAAACTACAAGTCTAGTACCCTAGTATATATCAATGGAGAACATGGTGGACAAGCCTAGTGACGTTGGTAGTTTCATGGCACATATACTTATGAACCTATCATTGTGGTCACATGCTGCTAGTCCATCTATGAATCAAATACAATCATAGATATCAAGTTTGATCACAGAATGAGCATTAAACGTCTTATTAACA
Organism: Davidsoniella neocaledoniae; assembly: GCA_009806295.1. Lineage (NCBI taxonomy): Eukaryota > Fungi > Ascomycota > Sordariomycetes > Microascales > Ceratocystidaceae > Davidsoniella > Davidsoniella neocaledoniae. Next base: position 63,964 of record RHDR01000045.1, on the reverse strand, counting down.
CTGGAGTAATTAAAAAAAATTGTTGGGATTATCATGAGATAATATTTTGTATGCCTGTACCTACGCTGCCATAAAAATACAAATAGGAAAGAGAAAGCTTTTTTTTCGGGCCTGTAGACCGAGATTGAATGTAAAGAAACAGCGTTTAGTTTTCTTCCTGTAGTCGTCGTAAATTTGCTACAGTAGACAGAGGAGTCTCTCCATAATCTGAGATGAGCGAGCCAATGTACTCGGGCCGGGTAGTATCAAATAGAAGTCTGATACCAGTGTCACGATTCAAGTCCGGATCGATTTCGTTGTAGGTCAACGAATCTAACGCCATGCGCTCAGTGAAATTGATAGACTGAGTAAGAGCATAAAGACGAATACCATAAGTCTTTGTAGCGATAGCTAGATCAGCAGTGCCCGACCGAGCATACATAGCGCCATTGCTGAACATGGCCTCGGCACCAACCATGACGATAGTCGCATCTTCAAGACCCGCGCGAAGGCCGCTAAGGTCGGGATAGTATGTTACATGCACACCATCAGCCTTAAGCTTCTTAGCTAAGTTAAGGCCATCCAGTTGAAAAGGATCATCGATGATGATAGCCCGAAACTGGCGGCCGTTTGATCTTGCCATCTTGAGAGATATCTCGATCAGGCGGTGACGGGCATATGTTAACACAACATCGCCATCTTTGATCAAGTTTGCAGCATTGTTGGCAATGACGTTGTCGGCGATGATAACACGCTCGTGAAGCATAGAGTCAATAACTTCAAGGAGCATTTGCTTGGTTTCGGCCTCGGGTGAGTCAATCTCCGACTTGGTGATGACAACCTTGATACGACGGATGGCATTACCCATGGCAAATGAAAGAGGGCGGCATGCGGCCAAGTACTCGATTTGAGGATTTAGGACATGAGGGGTGAAATGTCTAGACATACTCGTGCCTTGAGGAGCAGAGTATGATACGATAACCTAGACATGACACATTAGTAAGTTTACGATAGACTTTTGACGGACAATTAAAGACATACCTGACGTAGAGCCAACAAAGTAGCCTCTAATCTCTCGATGCTATCCGAGATAGCAAAAGAGCTCATCTTTTGGCCCAGCAATAGCACTGCTGGATGAACATCCTTATCCGCTTGGGCCACTTGTATCCGCTTTGCCATGGACAAATGGCTAAAACACTCTGGAACTATGGCCTTCTTGACCTCTTTGACAGGAACTGCCGGGGCAGCGGCAGCAGCTGCAGCTGCACGCGCAGCCTGGCGAGTCGCTGCCGGAGTATTAGCAGCAGCAACAGCAGCCCTTCCCTTTGTTTCTTAGCATCAGCGGCGGCAGCAGCAGCCGGCGGCGAGATCGCCTTAGTTTGTGCCCGGCGAGCAGCCTTCTCGGCCTTCTTTTGAGCCTTGAGTTGAGCACCTGTGAGTTTCTTCTCGCCGTCCGGAGCAGCACCCGCAGCAGCGGCAGCTACGTTCGTTGCATCAGCAGCGACGGCAGGTTTTTTATCTGAAGCAGCAGAAGACGGGGTTGGTGCTGGAGTAGGAGCTACGGGAGTAGCGGCCGTAGTGGATGGTTGCGCCATGACAGGCTTGACGTCGAGCTGTGAAGTCGAAGAGCTGGATTTTATAGCACTGGGCGGATGGCCGCGAGGTGTGTCGACCGAGGACTTCGGCGATCGGGGAGAAAGTGGCCGTTTGATGGTCGATAGCGTCGGCTGATAACCTTTGATATCCTCGTCTATGCGATGGCCACAGCACAGCAATAGGCGGAAAACGCTGGAAAGTCGAGAAGGCACTTTGGGCGATCGAGAGCCGAACACTTCAAGGGAAGAAATAGTGCCGGAAAAAGAGAGGTCAAGTATAAATCCAGAGGCTGTGATTGATTTGAAACAACAGAGAAGATAGAAACACCAAAATATATGGAGAGCTTCCTTTTGCTTTGAATATAGAAGGTCGGCTTTAATGGTGGCTCATGGAATTTTTAGAGACGGGTTGGTTCACTTAGTTTGGTGGGGTGAAATCAAAATAGAAGCCAAAAAAGAAGTGGGAGCTGAGTCACTCGTGCTTACTGCATTTGGCTGTACTTTTACTTATAAAAAGAAGAAATGCAACCAATAATACTTTTCTTTACCCATGGCCCCGCTGACGTCGTTTTGTTTTTGCACATCTAGTTAATTACTAGAATAAGAGACATCTCAAGCCTCTAGTTGAGAATCTGGGTTTCTGCCTGAATTTAAGGCACATATAATATATCAGTTGAGAAACATTTCTTAATTTTTATAAATAGTATAGTTACAAATGGTGGTAGTGTACATTGTTTAAGTATTGTCGGAGTCGGTCTTGATGTCGTCTGCGCCATTATAGCTGATGGCCAACTAGAGGACAGACTACAGCTCATCGCTTCTTAACTGGTTTTGTCTCGACTACAAGCCGGCGCGCAAGTGTTTCCTCGTCTAAGATGTCTTTGGAGACCATCCCATTTGAAGTCTCGATAGCCTCGCGCACCCAGACGAGGACCTCGTCCATATGTTCCTTCGTCGGTTCATCTCTTCTGCGCTTGCGCGACATGACAACCTCCACCTTGAGTCCCTTGGCCAAGAACTCGCCTAGCTGCTTCATACGATATCCCAAGTCATGTTTTGTCGTGTTCCAGTTAATCTCGATGGACTTAGCGTTCTTCTTCCTTAGCTTTTCCGTCTGCGCCTGCTTAAGATCACGTAGTCGTTGTTCCTCGGTCTCGATGTGTACGACGCGGCAGATGGGCAATTGACCGCCTGGGTTGGCCACCATGCGTAGCGAGTAATTCTCTAGGTCTAACTGCTTCAGAATGTTCGCTGTGCGCTTGGGGCCAGAGATGCCACGATTGTCTGCAATCATGATTTCCTTGGCTGTGATTTCGTGGTCGCGCGGCATCGATTCGGCGGCATCTTTGCGGTACTTGTTAGCTTGGACTGCGGTCGTCGAGAAGCTACTCCGAGGTAGCGATGCGAACGTCGCTGTTGCCGATAGTCTCGGTAGTATCGGTGTTGTGATGAAGGTGGCTAGATTCGGCGTTGCGCGCATTGAGATAGAACGGCTTGAAAGCCGCAAAAGAGCCACTGAGCTAACAAATGTGCGGTAGAGAGCGGTCTTCATGTTGAAATGAATAGTTGTGCTTTTCATATCGTGAGAAGATGACCACAAGTCCAATATTGAGGTTAAGAAAGACGGCCTTGTGGAAATTGTCAAAAATGCTAGCTTTTGGGTCTTACTGTACCTTGTCTGGAGCCTCAAAAGTCCCCACATTGAATCCAATTGACCAATTGAAGCCCGCACGGAGCTTCCCAGAACAATATCTTGATCAAAATCAATGTCCTCTCAATCTGTAGATGTGAAAAGTAGAACTACGGCCAAATTGAATCACATAAATCAACGAATTCATAATTCAAATAATCTACTCTACCTTTTTCTTGAAAGCCCAATACTTACGTACCATCCATTCATCATACTACACTCCATATTTCTGCTTGAAACACCGTCATGGCAAGCCTTCTGCACTCCAGCTGGTCTTCGCCACGCCTTCGAGGCGTTTTATTCTCTCTGACAGCTGCCATACAGGTCATCGGAATCTCACAATATACATTCGACCATATTGTAGCCTTCGGTCCCGCACAAGGCCCTTCAATGGTCCCCACGTTTACCGTTGCCGGTGAAGGCCTCATCATAAATCGCCTATGTCGACGCGGGCGCAACATCAAAGTTGGCGATCTAGTTGCCTATGATATTCCGATCAATCAGGAAATTGGAGTTAAGCGCGTGATAGGGCTGCCAGGTGACTATGTGTGTCTAGGGATGCCGGGAGAAACAAAGGATATGCTACAGGTCCCGGAGGGTCATTGTTGGCTAGTAGGAGACAATCTAAGAGCTTCGCGAGATTCAAGAGACTTTGGACCACTACCACTAGCATTAGTCACAGGCAAAGTAGTCTACAGATACAAGTTTCCATTTAGGGATATAAAGCCTATAGAGAATGGGCTTCTTTCAATAGACTAAGAGTTACTATTTGGATATCATCTACTGGCCGTTACAGGAACAAATACCTTTTTTTCTTCTTTTAAAAAAAAATATCCAGACATTCATAAGAGATATTGACGTTCGAATCCATACAGCAATTAAATAAGAGCAAGTTCGTATACATAAAGGCGGAATAAGAGCTCACGTTAAGACGGCATAGAAGTGTGCAACGAAGAAGAAAAACTTATACTAGAGTAAAGAAATAAGAGAAAGAAAAGAAATAAGGGAATATATGCTAGCGGGAAGTGGTGATAGTAGTTGTAAGCACAAAAGACAACGCAATATGGAAACGAGTCAAAGAAAAAAAGACCAAGCAGCAAGATATAAAGAAATAGACAAAGAAAGCCATCCTGCAACCAAAGCAAAAAGAATACACAAAGAGCTAGAACGCCAAACGAACGCCATGTCATACGAAAAAAATAAAAATGGCTTGCTAGGGAAAAGAGTGCCTTAGAAACAGTGAAAGAGACAAACCAGGATAAATAAAATGCAGCGTATAGGAAGGGGCAGATGAGGCTTCAAAGGACAAATCATCTACTAAAGCAGCCATATTATGAATATGGCAAAAGTGAAGATAGGCGTTATGAAGGTGACAATATGTAGTTGGTAATGCCATACGAATTACTCGAGCTCAAGAGACAATTGTTTTTCTTCAATCTAGCCCTCGATATGAGCTTTGGGAAGACTATAGCCCAGCAACTCTAGGCAGCGTTGAGCAAGGGATACCACTTCAGACTCATCCTCGTCCTCTTCGTTCTCATTGTCAAAGCGGTGAGGGTTCTGGGCACCTTGCTCGGTATTATACGAGCTGGCACGCTTGGCAATATTCTTAATCTCGCTCAGGATATCCTCAGATGAGCCAATAAGGGAGATTAACTTCTTATCTTCGGACTCAATGAGCTGCAGAAGCGTCCAGGTGGCAATGTGCTGGAAAGTTGGGTCACCGCTTTGCAAGAAGCGGTCAAGGTATCCGTGAAGGCCACCGTTGGGGTCATACCAGTTACGCACAAAGAGACTGTAGTCGCTAATCTTGGAAGAAAGGTTTCCGAGAGCAGCTGCGCTGTTGCCCTGGACCTCCTCGCTGTCAGAATACGTCAAGGGAATAAGAACGCTGAAGACACCTAGGTTAAGCAGTTCGGGCTTGAGTTCGTCGCTTAGGGCCAAAACTGCAATGGCAGCTGTCATTTCAGACTGGACAGCTAGCGGTACGTCGAGGATAAGCTGCTGGCACTTTTGGACGGCGCCAGCATCGACAACCAGCGTCTTGTTGCGGTCGGAGCTAGCGGCAAGATTGCGGAGGGTCGAGATGGCATGGCACTGAATTTCTTCGTTGTTGGTCGATCCAAGTAGGTCAACCAGGGGTTTAAGGAAGCCAGCTTGGATGATGGGCGACTCGTTAAGTGGGTGAATAGAGATGTTACGGATACAAGCAGCTGCGGACAGGATAAGAGGTAGGTATGAAGATTGTAGTAGGCGTAGAAGGCGGCTAAGACCGTCGAAGCGAACAATTTCGAGTTGGTATTTTTCGTCGGAGGCAAGGTTGCGAAGAGCAAGCGTGGCTTGGCACTGGACTCTAGGAGAATCAGATCCCATCAGGGTGACAAGCGACTGAACAAGCTTCGTCTCATTCTGGGCGAGCTTCTTGCGGCTGTTGACATCGACGGCAATGTTACTGAGAGCAGTAGTACAGTAATACTGGACATCAACATCGGGAGAAGAAAGAAGTTGAACCAAGACGGGTATGGCGCCAGCGTTGACAAGCTGTTGACGGTTTTCATCTACAGCACGGGTGGGTTAGTATTCAAGCGGATGATGAATGATATGATGGATATATGAATAGCTAGCATACCTGAATGCGTCATGTTGAGCATAGCGCCGGTGGCGTTGCGTTGCACTCTCATATCGCGCGACTTGGCCAGGCGGGTGAGAGGGGTGAGAGCGCCGGATCTCGCAATGGTCGACTTGTTCTCCTCGTGAGTAGCTAGGTTTGTAATACAGCCGACGGCATTGCACTGGACCTCGACATTGGTGGAGTGCATCTGGTGAATGAGAGGCTCCAGGCCGCCCATTTGAACAATCAGAACCTTGTTTTCAGCTGTCAAGGTGAGGTTAGAGGCGGTATGTAGACGGACATTGAAGGGTAGATGGATTCAAACATACCATCGACAGCCAAGTTTCCTAGGGCTGCGCTAGATGCCCGCTGGACTTCGGCGTCTGGGCTTTTCAGAAGGTGAATGATGGGTTCGAGTGTTGCTTCGCCAACAGGGCGTACATCTAGAGTTCAAAGTTAGTTTTGGTTATGTTCAGGTCGCAGAGTCAAGCCTAGTCTGGTGATGTCGAGACGCACCATGTTCTGTGATTTCAGCAAAGGTAAGACTGGCGCTACGCTGGAGATCGAGGTTGTCAGAATAAACAAGCGTGCTCAGGGCAGTCAGCGGGTTGCCGGCAAAGAAATTTGTGTCGTGACGCTAGAGAAGAGGCTGATTAGTACGGGCTCAGACAATGTATGCCGATCGAAGGCAACACAAAGGGCGAACGGTGGGCATTATTTACGTGTTCGAGAAATTCTAGCAGGTCGGCAACGGCTTCGCGCTCATGCTCGGTGAGCACATTATCGTAGAGATTGTCGCCGGTCCGGCCTGTGAGAAGAGCATCAGCATGTTAGCTTGAGGGTTCCAAATCGGTGCATATATGTTTATGTGATCAAAGACAAGAGCATCATGATGTCGAAAGCGCGACGAGGCTCAGGCCTAGCGATTTTCGTCAATCACGAGGTCACAGGTTAGGCGTACCGTTGCAACACGAGTTACAGACACCCATCGCGAATTATCAAGGAGATGCCTGGCCACACGCAAATGCAGGCGATTTGAAGACGAGGGATGAGGGCCGGTGCTGATGGTCGATGGTGAAGGAAAGCGTGGAGGACGAGCGTGTCGAGCTGCGCAAATACAAAATGAAGATTTATTAATTCAGATGGAGAGGAAAACCGAGAGATTTGGAAGGGTAATGGGTCACAGTTTCAAGGTCGAGGCTCCTCCTGGTAAGCAAAGCAAGCCGTACCCTTGCTGGCTAGCCAAGCACTGACTCCGAAGGTCGTTCTGTGTGCTGCGTTTTAGCGTTTTTAGCGTTATAGTGCAATTAATTCAGTGCAGTGCAACACTGGAGCGGCGGTACATGCAATTATAGTGTAAAAGAAGAGGCTCCTTAATCGCCTAAAGCGACAACCAGTGCGGAAATCAGTAGGCCAATCAGCATCCAAATCCGCAAGCTTAGTTGTCAAGCTTGGTTGTCAAGCTTAGTTGTAGCGGATATGGTTGGCAGGAACCGACTCAGAGTCTTGATCACAGCGACAAAGTGAAGATTAATCTGTAAGAAGCAGCAGAGTTCAGGAGATTTCCCGCAGATTCAAAATATTGGGCTATGAGAAGGTTGCTGCTTTGTTATGTTGTGTCGGTCGTGAACTTTTGTCAGCATGCGATAGGCGCTTAATCTGAGGAAGCCAAATGGTCTCCAAGGAACAAAGGCGATAACAATGGAAAGACAAAAAAATACAACTACAGATAGTGCTCTAGGTCGGCAGGCATTAGAAATGAAAACAAGTTTTGAAGCCCTACAATACCAAGGGCAATTGAACCAATCCGGATATGCATCTAACGAGGGGAGATCTAGCAGCCTTTGTAGAACAAAAGGCACGTCAACAACGAGGCGCCATTGTGACAATCATGCCAAGTAGCCCGTCTCCATCACCACCACTATGGCCTAAGGCTAGATCTTAGGCTGCTGATACTAGCTACTACATATTTCTTCCTGCTGATGTTTCGCTCCTGCGCCCAATCGTCCTCATCCCAGGATAACAGCGCTCAGCAACCAGCATACATACATATAACAAAACAATGTATGTACATCTCGTCGCCCTAGCCAGCACATGCAGCATATGCAGCACATATGTATGCATACTTTACATATTGCTACTATTACTACTATCACTAGTTGCTATTGATACAACTAATACTGCACTTTTGACAAGATAAGGGGATGCCTGGTGTGCAACTGATTGGCCGTGTTTCCAAGCACCACCACCTTTGATATCGATGCCACATTTTGGTGTATCAGAACCTGCCAAGTTAGTACTTTTGTTTCTTCTATTATCTATAGCTATCTTTGAAACAAAACCACTGATTTCGGCATTTGATCACAATAATCCAGATCCGCCTCACCAGAAGTCTGTATTGTAACCGACTAGCTGCGTTGTCCTCGCCAACGCCACCTAGGCCCAGCTTATGCTGCAGTAGACAGGGCACATCCAATACTGCCTTATTCAACCATTTTATATGGTACAACAACACAGAAATCGGGCCTAATATCTATAAATGCGTCTTTGATGGCAAATACCCCAATAGCAGGCTTACATACATTGTACGAATATGTTAATCACCAAAGCCTATGAGGTACCTGCATACCATATGATCTCTATACTCATACATTGCACAACGCAGCGCAGAACATTACATTGTAGATAGCCTCTCATTGTACATCAGACGCTCTTCACGCCCAAGGCTGGCGCTGCTCCGTTCACTAGGCCTACCAGATCTTGTGGGACGTATACGGGATTCTTGGGCTGAGTTGGCAGCTTGAAGCTCAACACGGCAGCTTGACGAGATGCTGCCAAGGGCCCTAGGCAAACAGATCCCCAGCTCCATGTATATGTATAGTTGTACATAATGTATGCAGTTACGCACAGACCAGCATTCATTGTTTACTCGAACTAGCTGCCTGTCCACCAACCGGCCTTCACGATCAAGTGCAACAAGCACGATACGCACAGCACATACAATATTTACATTCATGTGTATATATATCAGCGTACTATTATTGCATTATATACATGCACATACATATGTATGTCCATATGTAGATAGATATATCTATTTAGTATGTATGTTCAAACTAACCATGTATACTTCGCGTTGGGCTGGGATTTCAGTTGTCTGGAACTAATTATCCCTTCAGTGACTACAGTTAGCTATTCATGACCAGGGACGGAATATGAAAACACGCAAGCCGGTTCATCCTTGCAGCGCAGCGCATTTAGTAAATTAGCGTGAACGTCATCCACTCAAGTGTTAACCCTAATGCTTCATGATGTCCACCAAAGGCGGGGGAAGTGGGTTGGCTAAACATGGATGATAGTCCACCGTTATTCGTTGAGATTAGTTGAAAAAAGACTTGAAGTTGACGTTATTATGAGTCTACAGCAATCGCCTAAGCAACTTATCAGAAACGAGACTTCGGGTCGGTAGCATTAGAGGCTTCTATGTTACTAAAGAAGCTAAGCAGTTATGTAACAGTGTGTATGATATCAAGCAGGAAAGAGCACCGCAAAAGACGAATGAAACGGAACAGGGCTCCGGTTTTCTTGTAGATACTCTTTGTAAATTTGTAGAGAATGATTCTCGCTTCTTTTCTTTCCTTTCTACATTGAAGTTTATGCTAAAATTCCATCGCAAAGCCTGCATTGGCCATCTCCATTTCCCACCATCATTGATCCGATCAAGTTTTACATACAACGCTTTACTCTGTCTACGTGAACAAATATACACATACATATGTTGCCCCTCCTATCGTAGCGCCCTTTGAACCAGCGAGCGCTCACCCAGACTGATTCCGACGAGCTGCACCGAATTCAGTATAAACAGCCTTGCATAGACCTGCACACCCAACCCAGGCGATATTGCGCCAATTACAGCTTCATTAAAATCAATAGCATCGTCGGAGCAGGTTGGCCTAACATAATCTCTAAAAGAAATCTCTAAAAGAAATCTCTAAAAGAAATCTCTAAAAGATATGGCTGAACCTTCAGTGCCCGAAACGCCTGAGGTTTCTGCTGTCCCCCCGCCTGTCGTTGTCGCTGCAGTTGAACTAGATCAGGACATGGCCCAAGACAGCTCCAGCCCAAGCCCGCAAGGGATAGTGGAACAAAATACACAGCAGTCAAATACTAGTCCTAGCAGCAAGAACGCCAATGCTAATTCTAGTAATGGTGGCCTACTGCCCCTCACAGAGCCGCTTGATACTAGAGATGGTGCTAACGAGGCTACGCTTTTGCCTCCCGCTGATAACCCAGAAGAACCCTCGACAAATGACCCGAACGCTTTGCCCATCCTTCACGCAACTGATCAGCCGGAGCAGATCGCAGCCGCTATTCTTGCAGCAACACAGAGCGAAATAGATTCCCCTAGCTTAGCTTCATCCGCCGTCGACACAGCCAACGCTGCACCTGGCCCCAATAACGACGCTGCACTATCTCAAGAGATCCTAGATCTGCCCGCCATTGCGATAGCTGAGAGCGAAGCGCCTTTTGCTGAGGATCCCGCCCCAACTACGAGCACACTACATTTTGTTACGCCCTCGTCCTATCTACGAAACTCGGCTGTCTCTAGCCCAACATCGCCTCCCCCTGCTGCCGTGGCTGCATCTCTCGGATCAATTGCACCGGCTTTGCCCCAACATCCCACAGATATCTCGGACCCTGCACTGGCACTTGACATTCCGGTTTCTTCAATCCAACCGTACACCGAGCCGATCACAGCTTTCTCAGAGACTAACCCCATACCACTGGTCATGGCGCAACCACAAACCGGCGAGCTTTTGTCGGAAGCCGACTACCACCAACTTCTCGGCTTGGTATGTAACTTACTACCTACCCTGCACCACGGCACCCTGCAGTGCCGCATGATGTAACACTCCGCGCCTTAACCCGGGGCCGACTTGCGCATAGTCTATTTCGACTATATTGTGGTTGCGCATACTTCACATCTGGATCAAACATGATCAAAAAGGGCCGTGTCTAACCTTGTTTACCTTGTAGAGAACTATCCGTCGTTTCTTAAAAGTTCGAACTAGTTACGATGTCCTCCCACTTTCATTCCGTCTCATTGTTCTAGACAACAACCTATTGATCAAAAAGAGCCTCAACATCCTCATCCAAAATGGTATGTCTCGTCTACTATTCCATATGCCCACCGTAGTATACTAACGTCATATCTTTCAATAGCCATTGTCTCAGCACCTCTCTGGACTCCAAGACCTCTACATTTGCGGGTCTATTAACAGCCACTGACTATATCAATGTCATTCAATACTACCATCTATTCCCAGAGGAAATTGGCGCTCTAGACCAGTTCAAGCTATGTCATCTCCGTAGTAAGTGATACTTCATTAGCCTGCTAGTATGATAATATTTCATTCTAACATTAACTAGACATCGAAAAAGCTATTGAAGTCTCGCCAATCGAGAATATATCGGTTCCCCCAACAAAGCCTCTATACCAAGCACTACGACAGATGCTACAGACTCGTGCGCGAAGAATACCACTCGTCGATATCGATGAGGAGACAGGACGAGAATCAGTCATCAGCGTCATCACACAATACCGGATTCTCAAGTTCATTGCAGTGAACAATGAATTTAACACAGTATTGATGCGTAAGTCGATCAGAGAGATTGGCTTAGGCACCTACACAAATCTTGTCACGCTGAACATGGGCGATACTGTACTTGATGCGGTACACGAGATGGTACAACACAACATATCATCAATCCCCATTGTGGATAAGAACAACCGGGTTCTCAACGTGTTTGAGGCAGTTGACATCATCCCCTGTATTCAGGGTGGAATTTATGAGGAATTGTCAGCCGATATTGGAGAGGCGCTTTGCAAGCGCGCCGATGAGTCGCCAGGAATCTACACTTGCAGCGAAGATGACAGACTAGATTCCATCTTTGACACTATCCGTAAGTCACGAGTCCACAGATTAGTGGTCGTGGATGATGAGGCTAAACTTCGTGGCATCATTTCTCTCTCCGACATCCTCAAATATGTCCTCCTATTTGGAGAAAACACGGATGATCTCTACAACGAGGATGAAGATGAGGAAGAGATTAAGCGCCAGTTGCACATCTACAACCGATATGTGCAGGCGCAACAGAAGTGAAAAGCTCCAAAGGTTTCAGATAGTGTAGCTTGTACAACTGAAGTGTTTTACTGTGCTAGATTCTGTTCCTTTTTTGCTATTCCACCAGTGAAGTTTTAACAAACACGCTTTTGTGTACATTAGATGGCCTTAGTAATTGGTTTTGTTTTCCGTCAATGTTAAAAAGATAACAATTTTGTGTCACCTATTTTCATTAGGGTTAGAGGGTTACCCCATGAATTTGATTTTGGCCATTGTGCCTAGTGGAAAGATGAGAAAGCCTTTTAAGGATGAAAGTGCATAACGATAAATACAGCTGCTATGCAAGTGAATTATCTGTACGCACTTGTCCGTTTAGTTTCCCGACAGCAATTGAGACGCCCGACCCCTAAATTTGACTAGCAAAACATCACATTGCACGACATAAAGCCTCTTTTTTTTCTTCTAGGTCTTAAGCGGGCGCTTGACGGCTTGGATATGTTGTATGTCGTAGCAGTGTCGGACAGCCAATCATAAACAATATACATATGTACAGTGGCCTATGATTTTTGATTTTCATAAGCCTCACTCACATGGGGTGGTGATGGCAGCCCGATAAAAAGAGTAATTGTGGATATATAAGAACCGTAATTGCACAAGAACGTGTGTTTTCTGTAGAACAATATCATCTTACACATTCTATTTTAGTACGGGCGTTTAGCTCATTCTGCCACATCATATATATGTTCATGCGACTACATATACATTAGACATCTCTTATGGTCAGAATATCTATTTGGTTCTTAGTCAGGTACACCATTCCACGAATATCCTGCCCGGCTTCACCATATCACATCTCGTTTATCGCTGAATTGTTTGTGTGAAAACTTCCGGCGTTTGCCTTTTTATTTTTCTGTTGTTTCGCCGAAGCATAACTTTATCCATGGGTTGTGCAGAGAACCTACAAACCTCTATATCTACTTACTTAGCCCAATTAGCCTAAGGTCTATCCGTTTAATAAGTAGCTAGATCGTGTGACTTCAACACTGTTTCTTCTTGTTACGGCGAACCTTCTATTTTCACACCGAGCTTACTAGTCCTACTGGCTGCACGGCCCAACTTCTGGGAAACAACCCGGAAGAGGACGACGGGAGCTACAAAGAAAACAATAGCAAACGAGGTGTCCGTTACTTGTTTTTTCTAGCCAAACTTCGGAGAGCCTCAGAAGAAAGCTGTGTGCTCTCTTCTCAGACGTATATCTTCTAGTGAAATCTTTGTATGATATCTTAGTTTTCCTGCTATTATCTTTTGTTCCATTATTTCGTCACTATAGCCTGCGACTGTTTGAAGCTGCTGCCTCATAAGCCCCCTCTCCATATATTGGCATTAGTACTATTCACTACAACTGAATGTTTGGTGCAGTTCATAGCCCTTTGTTTATCTCTCCCTCGATAGCCGAAAGTCTCCCTGGTGTTCAAGATGACTAGAGAACGCCCCATTACGCCTATTGCTTCTCCGTCTACCACCAAATTAGATAGCCCTAATAATCAAGAAATTGAGTATCTTGTTGTCCCCAGCACTGGAATTTCCAAGAGATTACACGCTATACGCCCGAGAACCGCGCCATCGCCTTCGGCTTCTTTACAGTCACTGCCCGTTATACATCAGCAGGCCAACGACCACCTTATACCGTCACTAGGTGCTTCCTCACCAGAAAGACGATGGCCCTGGAAAGAGAACCAAGTCAATAATGGGAGTTGCTTGAGGCATATCGCTGCAGGGCTTAATCGGTCTACCTCTGCCCTGCCACGGCCGACCTCCTCTATCTTGAATAGCCATGCGAACCATAGCCAGGGAGGCATCGGTAACGGCAGAGGGCTGGGATTGCGATCCAAATCACGGCCTCAGCTACGGCCTAGTGAGACTTGGGCAACCCTAAACCAGCAGGAGAATGGGGAGGACCGAGACGAGTTTGTGGAGAGATTCAACAGAATGGCAACTCAGGTATGTAAATATTACTGCTTTTCATCTATAGAATCTTCCATAATATCAAGCCCCGACCAAGAAAAAAAATCGAGACCTCGAAGCAACGCTTCAGTTGGTGGAACTGAACTGTGTAGCGTTTGTCACGGATATGCAATTTGTGATCAACGATCGTCATTGCCAGCAAAAAGGCTCGGAGAAGACCCACAAACGCAGGTGCAAGTCACCGCCGCTGCGATTTGGAAAGGAGTCAACGCGCCAAGTGGCCCGATATTGGTGGATACAAAGCACTCGAAAGATCACGAGCACAAGACTAACAATATTCAAATCAAAGCTAGGCGGAATTCGGCCGTTGAAGAGTTTGGACTTCAATCTCACTCAGGTAAGTGTGGGGATGATTCCAAGACACAGATGTGGCTCATATACTGACAACACATATTGCGATCTAGTCCGAATCTGAGGTGCCTGAGCAGCCGCGTAGATCGTTACTGTCCCGACTTTTCCGACCTAACGTTACTGGCCAGGGTCCAAAGTTGTCAGATGCCAATTTAAAGCTGTCAAAACGGTCAGTAGGCGACTACATCAGACCGTTGGTCAAAAAAAACATGCCAAGATACGTGGGGTTAGACGCTATGATCCGCATTAGTGGTGTGAGCAAGCTATCGCTTCCACTTCCGTTCTTGTCCCGGCCCGTAATGGTGCCGTCATGTCTGCACGAGACAGGACTATACCTACTCGACCATTGTAAGTGGCTTTGGATGGAGGGCTGGCACCGGACGCTGATGCTAATACTGTCCGCTGTAGATATGGAGGTCCCAGGTTTATTCCGCGTCCCGGGCTCGTACAGGGTAGTCAACGCACTATACGAGCACTATTTGTATGCCCAGCACGGCGGCCGCGACATATCGGAGACGGTGCGCAGTGAAGGCTTGCCGTTATACATCAAGGCCGGGCCACACGACATCGCATCAGCATTCAAGCGGTTCCTGGATGCAATTCCCGGGGGCATCTTGGGATCAATGGCGCTTTTTGAGGCGCTGGAAGAAGTGGCACGCCAGCACCAGACTTCGAAATTGCCCAAGAACGAGCAAACCCGCTCAACAGCAAGGCTGATTGCGTTGGCAATTGGAGCGGTCAACTATCAGCCACGGCGTGAGCTGATCTGTGGCGTATTTGGCATTCTGGCCTGATGGCGGCCATGGTTAAGAAAGCCGTGGCCTTAGGGTTTGGCGATGAGCAACTCGGTGTTCACGGCTTAGGCATAGTGTTTGGTCCGTTACTAACCGGCAGCAGTCAATTTGATCCGAAGTCGTCGGATATCGACGCGGCTGCCACAGATGCCGATGCTAGTCCTCAAATGGCAGCACAGGCAGCCCTCGAAGCCACACAAAAACTCGTTGCCCAAGCAAAAGGTGCAAACGACGTTGCTTGCCTTTTGATTTCTCTTTGGCAAGACGTCGTCCCCGAACTCAAAGCCAACAGAGTATTGGAAGTGCGTATAGTCCGCCCTCAGTTGGCTCATCATCGAGCATCGGATCCCGGCAATCTTGCCAATCGTGCTAGCAACCAATCACTATCGCCTGCCAAACCGTCATCATCAACACTGAATATAGATCCAAACGAGCCACTATCTTCTAGAGAGTGCCTTGAGTTGCCATCAAGAGGCCGCCTGAGCCAGACACCACGTCTCCGTCGTATATCTCCCATTCCGGAGCTAAACCCTACGTCATCGTATCTTCCAGCTTCGCCTTCACTGCCAGTCTCGCCAACGCCTTCCCGAACCTCTCGTCGTTTTTTCCACAAACCTAGGTCTCCAAAGGGATACTCAAATTCGCTAGTCGTCCCCAAGATTCGAAGACGTCTTCGTATCCTCCCAATTCATACTCAGACTTTGCGACCTTCTGAAAACACGACTCCGAGAGTATTTAAGCAAGCTCAGCCTTCTGAAGAAGGCTGTCATCCTCTATTGCCCGGACGTGAGTCACTCGCATCTGTTGACTATAATTTCCTTTCTTTTGACAACCACCAAAAGTCATCAGAGATGCCTGTACCACTCTCGTACATCCAGCGCTCACGCCAACCTCAATCTGAGCAAGAACCCGAGTCTTCCCATTCGACGTCAAATGTCACTGCTGCCATGAGATAGAATCAGCCACAGCGACAATACCCAGCCCGAATTCCCGTTATGTCATCAAGGGCTCTTAACTTTGAGTTCGACGAAGGCGAGTCTCGCAAGGCTTCCAATGCTTCATCAACCCGTGGCTCGGAAGCCTGCGATACCATATCTGAAACTTGTGACGTTGGTAAACTGGGCATGAGTTCCATCTTCACTGTCATAATCGAAGACAGTATAAAACAGTGCCAGTCCTCACAAAAAAACTCATTCGGCATTGCGAAAGTCTATACAGATACCGTCAGTGGGCTCGCCAATTCTAAGTAATCAGTCGTCAACCCACAGCTTACATAATCCTGGAGATAATGCACTCCGTTCTAGCGCTCGCATTCTCACAGTAGACGGAATTGGCGCAGATAGAACATCCGAATCTTCGACTGTATCGACTAATAGCCATAGCGCCAAGGTACCAGATGTGGCTTTGGAACAACAAAGGAGTACGCAGCTAGTGATTAAGACCTATGTAGGAGACCTCAAACGCAAGATTCTTGCTTCTCAGGTAACATCGGCGTCACCGCCCAATGCGCCTGACAACGACTCGACTTCTACAGCCTTTCGTGTTCGCACGCCCAAAAGAGGCCTTCGTAGTGTTCGATCTCTGGGTGCTATGTTCTACCGGCATCGCTCCCCGTCTCCATCAGCACGTGCTCCTGCTTTGCCGAAGTTGGATTTTGAGTCTAATGGCGATTGGGCTGCACAAGTTCCCAAGCTACTTACAGACAGCAGTTGCACTGATAGCGACCGCAATACACCCATTCAATCCTGTGATGCGGTGTCTACAATAGCAGTCCTCGGAGTGACCCAGCAGGACGCTCGTGTTAGAACAAAGAAGCACCGTGGAATCAGACGAGTCTTATCTACTGTACGTGACAGGGCCGCTGCGGCTGTGGCTATAGAAGAGCCCATCGGACAAGATACTCCCAGTGCTAAAAGTACTACCAGTACTACCCTAAGTACTGAAGTCAAGCCACCTACCCCGAGACCAACATTCCGTAGTAAAGACAAAGAGGAATATATCGTTGGCGCTATAGTGGCTGTAGTGGGAAGCAAAGGTGATGCTATCCGGAGTGAGGCGTCTACTACGGGAGCTACCTGCGCCAGCCTAGACAAGTCACCAACGTCTACTACCGACTCAACTACTCCCACACAAATTTGCAGAAGTAATGTGGCTACTGCTAGCATCACGACTAGTGAAAGTCTCTCGAATAGAACATGCGATGATAAGAAGCAGCGCCTAAACCAGAAGACGCCCCGGCATCCACGCTTTACGCAAAATGAGCAATCACCCATGACTGCGAGCATAGACTACCATACAGCTAACTCAACCATCGCATCAACTACGACTACATCTAGCAATGCAAGCAAAGCAATTCCCATTTCGACATCTGCGATTAAGTCTCCTAGAACACAAGACAACAACACCATCTCTGCAAATCTACAAGAGATCCGGGGCCTTCAACGGGAAGTCGAAGCACTGTACCAACAAGTGGCACGCACCAAAGATCGCGAAACAGAGACGATGGTTGCACTCAAGGCGCAGCTACGTGATTTTATCAGCGAGCGCCAGATGTGGCAGATGCGAGCTGAGTATGCTGAGACTCGCTTGACATCACTACTGCAAGAAAAGCAGAAGACTAAGCGACGGCAAGTCAGTGGTTTAAGTACCACCAGTAGCGGCAGCCAATACAGCCGGCAGACGGATTGCGTGCCTGACGAATCGGTAAACGGAAAAATACATACGGCGCATATATAGCCCTGTTAATACTTTGTTACAGAAGGATCTACGGAGCAATACACATCTAAAGGCGCTACATTCACCATGAACTGTAACAACAAGGTACGACGGAAGCAAACTGGAAGATGGGGGGAGTGTCAGGTCGAAGAAATGGACCTTGAGGTGTGTGAGAAATGATCGATGGATGGGAATAGAAGGAAAGAAGGGAGGGGGGCGTACCTAATATTGTAGATTCTCGTTCACTAACAACTACCAGCCATGATCTACAAGATCTAATGGCTGGAAAAGAGGGAACCAGGCACTAGTCACCGCCGAAGCGAGATGAAGATCAGTTCTTAGCAACAAACAGAAAGGAAGGTTGCAGTATTGGCAGTACAGAAACAATATAGCAGACTCCAATCAGGCGGTGGGTGGGATGAGTCTCATGGGAAGGCTGGTTTTGGCTGTTACTGGCACTCAAGTCATCCGGTTGTCAAAGAAGCCGAATCAATGAGGAATGGGGAAAAAAGCAAATATAAGTTTTAGGATTGGTTGGCGTTACAAGGGCACGGAGCTTAGATAGAATAACATTGCGGGTGTAAGAACCAAGAGCAGCAGAGGCATAGGCAGGAGACAGTTTTTACTTGAGTCATTGGTAGCGGTATCACATCACTTTTACAAGTGGTTTATTTTTTCTAATGTTTATTCAAAATCACAACTTTCGAATTTCCTTTATGTTTTGCATTATCACAAATATCATGATATTAAGTGCATACAAAACATTGAACATCTATGGACAAGATGCATTCCTATAATAAAGAGGTAACCTAGTATATGACGACAATGATGATGCTTGACACGAACAAGTTGTGCTATAGGAAGGGCAACAGGAGTGGCAGTGACACAGTAGCATGTATGACTTGTCCATTCATTATATGGCCATAGCTTCAACACAGCGTTAAAGGCGAAGGGGAGGGAGGATTCTTTAACCATGTATGAGTGATGGTACATTAGACTTTAAGAATACCCCGTGTTGTATACTTAAAGTGTATATTTATCATCAAGATAGTGTGTATGTATAAGCCATTACGAAAGGGGAAAGCTTGAGTTGTTCTGACACGTTGTGATGGGCTCGTATCTATACAAACAAAACAAATTTGCCCATGACGACAAACATAGAACAATGGTAAGCAACTGTTTATTTTTGTTGAAAGAACGATCCCAATACGTAGTAGTAGTTCAGCTAGACAAGGATCAAGCGGCAAGAAAAATAACAAGCAGGCTTAAGCGATAACCGGCCAACTACAAAGTAAGGCAAGGTAAGGCAGAGAAGGAGAAAGAATAGATATCATCATCGAAACAGGTAACAAATAGGCAATGCTGGTCATGATTTGGTTTTGAGTTGTATATAAGTATACACATGAGACGCAGCAGCAACCAATAATACATCATATCAACACTTTTCCAGTTAGATCGAAGGAAGATGGTTAATGAGATAGGTCAAATTAAGAAGGGGTGGATATTCTACAGCCTACATGTTGTCATCACATGTTATCGAGCCTAATAAGCATAACTAATAATAATTAGCCACAACCCTCCGATATAATGACTCCAAGTGCCCAAAAGTCAATGACTTAGCAAGAGACTGTAATAGCCATATAGTCTTCTTCTAATCTGGCATCCGCTTGGCATTAGATGAAAAAAAATATGAAACATGAAAGATAATCCTATCCTCAGTGACGCTACCGTTTCGGCCATCTATTCTAGTATTCGCATTTTCTTCACTCGCTTAGTACCATAGCCGAAATATTGTGATGGGGAAACAAAGTGTTCGTAAATATTTCCTGTTCTGGCACACTACTCATTTAGGAAAATGAAAGCCAGTTTCCTTTACGAGAAAAAAACAAGGCTTCCTCAAGACGGGCGTGGGAAGAGAGAAGGGAGTGCCAAATACGTATGTATTTATTTCGAAATCCTATGTACGTGAACTATCACGAACATACGATCTAGTTACCATGATGATACATACAGATGTATGTACTATTCCAGTATAACTAGTACTACAATACATATTCATTATTTGAACTTCATTTCTAAGCTTTGGTTGGATGTGTTTGTGTGGCAGTGCTATGATCCAAGTTATGCATAAGTAACTTAAGTGACCATTATATGGCACAGTAGCTTTTCTAGATACCTTCCGGAGGATAGTCCTTTCGCTATGTGACGATCTGATTGGCATAAAATATTCCTACATACTATTCCCTATCCTTGCAGCGGGAACCAGAGCTATAGTCACCAAGTATATAGAATAATATATTATGACATACTAAAGGGGTGGGGGGGGAGGGAGTGACAGGAGAACGCAACCTCGTATTTAAGATTCTGCTGTTCTTCTGGAAGAAAGTCCAAAGAAAATGGTACGGCTACTTCTTAGCATATTTTTTTTTATTTGTTTGCTAGTAGATGTGACATGGATCGCATATTCGGGCAAGCATATGTTGTCCCTCGCTTCTTCTTCTCTCTCTTAGTACTTGTCAAATCGGAATCCAAGCTTTCCGGCATGTCAAAATTATGCTTTGAATATCAAGCCAAGAAATCAATATACCAATTTCCACTCATCAGGGAAAAAATAGTTCGTCAAGAGTCAAATTCAATAACCTTAGACAACCTAACTTCTAGATAATAATATTAAACGAGAATATAGGTAAGCAAGGCTTGTGAATATAGGCACTACTGCCATATATGATGTCACTTTGCATAAGGGAAACATGGTGTGTAGCATGAAAGAAAGAATAGGAAAAAAGGAATATTCATGTATCTTTACGGCTGAAGGCAATGATCAAATCGTCAGTAGATGAGGTATTGAGATATAAAACAAATGGCACACTACTAGAAAGAAAGCCAAAAGATGACAATGTGGAAACAGGAATTGATGCCATGTCAAGGGATCCAACATATCTGTATTCGGCTGCAGGACAGAGAAGGAAGGGGGATGAGATGCCGTATTACAATATAGAAATATCTATAGCTTCAGTTGTAGTTTGTACCTGTTGTCAAGCAAATAAAGATAATAATCAACAGGGGTGTATCTAGTACGGAATAAAATTTCACAGTGAAAGGGGGAAGAAGTATAAAATTGTCAGTAAACATTAAGTCATTACAGAGAAAAGAAGAGATAACAACGATAGCAATAACGGAGATACTACTGGGTAATAATGCCTGACGTTAGATAGCCGACGGTTTCAGAAGTAATGGCACCCGGCATATGAAGAATAACCTGTTTCTACCAAGAATTTCTACTAAGAAAACAATAAGGTAGCCCTGTTAAAACAAAAAGCCTCGGAAGCAAATCACACGCAATATCCAAGCCATGGACCAGCCTCATCTGGCTAACAGCCCCGCCTTTTGGGGGAGTGTCTAGCTGATAATATGATTGTTTGAACAAGTATACAGATAATCATGGTAGCGGTAACAGGAATAATTGTTTTCTGGAACACAACGAGCAAGGGCATTTTGGACAGTACATATGAAGAAGCTACTCTCAGGAGATATATTGATTCTATCAAGATAAGGTTTTGGCGTATGTTTGAGATGTTGTATTTTTCATTATTACTGTTGTGCTTGCTCTATTTATTCTGGTGAAAACAAATATCAACAACGAAAAGGCATGACAGTGTAAGTATGCTACATTCGAATGCAGGGGGAACGAACAAGAAGAAAAAAAAATCACACTGGCCAATGTCTCTTCCAATACTACGATCAGTAGGATACGTTCAAGATTAGCACGAACTCTAAGCAAGCAAGAAGGTTACTAGACAAAAATATTTTAGTATGTATGTATCTGTATGTGGCCATAATTCGAATGAGAAGCAAGCATAGCTCACAATTCACCAAAAAACAAAATGTTTTCTATCATTTGGGTATACCATGTCATTGTTTTCTCTATCAAGCAAAGACATGCACGCAAAAATCTTAATTTTTAAGCAAAGCATTATTTGTACATTACTCCGTATTGCTGGTTACAGTAAAGTAGTATAGAAAAACGCAGCGACATAACGAAAACAAATATCAGGGAAGGAACACAGACTAGTGGGTCACCAGTGGATACCTAGTGACGTCAAGATATCCACTAGCGGCTCCACTTTCATCGTCGGGCTATGCAATAGCTGGCGCAGACGAGAAGAAGAAGAAGGGCAGATAGAAGACGGAGAAGAAGGGGAAGAAGGGGGGATCGGCGAATAATCGTCAAGATACGCATTGAATGAAGCCGGGTAGCATGTGGGGGCTTGGCCGCTCAATTAGAGTAAGATGTTAACGGTCGATGTGATTTATGGTGAATATCATGGTGAATATCATGGTGATTCATGAGCAGGCCAAGTATTCCTAGCAAAAACAGTGGCATCTTCCCCGTAGCCGTACACTATATATATGAACATTTTGGTCAGTGCCAATATCTTATAATAAAACCCATGGCCGGTGAAGAAGGGACTGGCCATGAAAAATAACTTGATAGGCTCTACTTGATATGCGAATAGCAGACACGATAATCTGATCCTCGGAGGAAATCAGGATAAAAAACCGGAGTGGAGTGGAGTGGAGTGGAAACTACAATATGCACGACGCCCGTATCTGGTGCTGACATCATGTAAGACAGATACTACCTGAAGTTTGTGCTTCGTTAACCCGCCCTTCTCCTGGGGTTTCAATATGCACCGGGACTTTTGAGCGGCGGAAGGTTTTAAATCTTGATACACTTATCGTTGCAATTTCTCGATATTGTTTCCCCGGATCAACACATTTGTTTTCTCATATCGCATACGCCAGTCAGCTTCCGAAAAAAAAAAGAGTGAAGGAAGAATAGCTCACAGTTACTAAAATATTTCGGTAAGCTAGGTATGCTAGGGTTAATGATACAGCGAGTGTTACAGCAACAAAGCAGCCGCGATGTCCACGATATGTACAGTGAGGTCATTCTTCTAATTTTAATATTATTGTACACTGAAGATACAACTATATGCTCTGCAATTTAGATTCTCCCCTGCGTATAACATGGCAAATCCCACTTTGAGTACCGCGCATCTATACAATCATTAAATTCCTATGTCCATAAGCCATACATGTAGACAGGAGGAAGCAACCTTTGAGAAGGACTTACTAAGTTATACTGACAGGTTAATTTCTAGGACGCTTCCAACCATCCCCGCCCCCCGCTCTATTGCATAAAAACAGTCATCCAAGGATAGAAGGTTTCTCTAGTCCATAGATACATGTATATCAGTTTTTCTGTAGCTTCCAAATGTATGTAGTATATACAAATGTGTATATCCTGGACCCACTATATGATTTTGCTCGGCCATAACAAAGAGTCGCAGAATTGGCATAACAACAGAGTGGTATACAACGCAATAGACGATGTAGATAATCAGTGCTATGGAAAATTACACTTCAAGTAGACTTAGAACAGGGTGATTATGAGATCAATTATACCAACACTATTAACATCCAGACATATACGTCACTAATAAATTATCAAGCATCATACTTTTTGAGGTCATCATATCTTCATCGATATATATGTACCAGTATGATATGGAATTTCTCATTGCAGTCAAATATGTGATTATCTATCGTCATCACCTAGTCAAGCAAGGCTGGGTTTTCTTATTCTCTCCTGAATAGAAAACAAATAGGCCTGTTGTTACTTGATTGCTTAACCGGGCCTGCAATCCGGTTCCTATCATGTATCTTAGGTTGCAATAAGCACGAGCGGTCAATTTTACGTTCTAGCACAGAAAAAAAACTATACGTAGATAGATAAGTTGATTGACACAAACTCCGTAAAGGCTTTTCTATAAATTTTTACTTCATTGGGAATACTTCTCAATTTAGAAGATCCCTTCTTCGTCATTTTCTTTTTCGGCTCTAATCGTAAAATAAGGCTTGATTATGCCACTATTATGTTCTCTTGTGCGTATACGAAACATCCTTCATGTATGATAGATGACATGAAAACTGCAGGCTGCAAACTACCAGTACGTTCTCTTTAACCCAAATATAGAAACTATCCTCAAAAGCAATTTTTGTAGCGTTTACTACATGACGTCATTGTATATGGAAAATGTATCACCACTTAGTATGTTTAGAATCCGAATTAGAACCCGATTTTGACTTTAAGTAAACTAAGGATACGTTGGTGATATTAAAATGATATGATACAGAATTAGACTAAAGTTTCCAGTTAAAATCAATGTATGGAACATGAAGATACAGATATGGATTAAGCTTCGGGAGTAGCCCTATTCAAGTCTATCTACCATTCGAAGCAATTCTTCAAGCTTCGATTTTGAAGATCTATGACGTCAAGAAGAGATAATACATGCTAGGAACATTGTCTAGTAGTCTAGTAGTGTACTTGAGTAGCTTCCTCGTTATGAGGATAGCTCATCTTCTATTTCACTATATGTACTTCTTTCCCGCCAATATGATGAGCAGTCGATTCTTACTCTTCTCCTTGTTCTTGTTTCTCGCAATCTTCACCATCGATGCTGCCTGATTATTATTTGTATGGCATTGCTCCCCTTACACGATGAAGATGGATTTGTACTTATGAGTGGCCTGCACTACATTCTGGTACATGTTATAGTCTGTTATCAACATACTTGTTAGCATATCCGCACAGTTCGCTATACGGGTCAAGGCCTATATCTTGAAAGATCAAGACATTGATTAACCTCCGAAATTAAGTGTTCCAACTACGTACCAACATCAGGACCGAGATCCTGTGCGCTCAGGACCTTCAGACTCAAGTCACTGTTGACCTTGCCGATAAGGTGTACACCATTGTTCATAACGAGATGCGTATCCTAGATATGAAACCAGTATTAGCATCGTCCCCTGAACAAATTGTTTCGCCGACTCTCGATATCAACATACCCGACTCAAAATCACAGTCACCATACCGCCGGATTCGACCATGGCTGTATCACCACGAAGCTCTGCCACACGGCCAACCAAGATCACGTTCTGGTTGATGAACTGTTCCAAGTACTCGGCAGTAATGCGCGGCGAGCAGATGTTGTTGTCCGTCATATTGTGATTGAGTTTTGCTATTCCTCGGGGTGTGTATATCAACTCAATATATGAGCAAATACGTCACGGCTACGCGACAGAAGCAGGTCAAGAGATGTGGAAAGCGGAGGATAGGAGAGTATGTTCTCTCTATGACGTCTTGTCGCAATAGCGCAAGATCAGATATTCTTTCGGGTGCCTTGGGCAAGTGGCTGACAGGAAAACGTTAGGCTTTAGCCAACAGCAAAAAAGCCAAAGTCCTTAAGAGACGATTGTGCTTATTGTTTGATGGTGGCTGTGGTGGTGGTGGGGTGTTCTTTCCAACTTGTTAAGATGGCGTTTTCGATCAGGCAGGGCTTCAGGCTGTGGAAAAGAAAAGGACAGAGAGAAGAAAAAGAGAAGATCTAGTGCGGGACGACGGTAACGGGTAATGCAGGAACAGACAAATCAATCTGACTAAATTATGAGGTCGTGATGATGTCGTTCTTTCTTCACCCTATGTCGGTTGTCTAGTCCTGTTCATTATTCCGGCAATCCCCCAAGAGCAGCCTGCTTGCTATCCGTCCCACTTTTGACGCGACAACGCGTCTAAACTTTATGCGCGATGTCACGTGTCCACTTTATAATTTGTTATGAGTGATAGTCATGTGATCGCACGGTTAGTATACACGGAGCTGTCACATCACCACATTTCACCCAAAGTGATTGAATCAAAGCAATGTTAGCAGTCGCTTTATCACAGTGTCCCAAAACAAAAATACGTCCCTACCAGACCAGTTAAATCTAGAAATCTTGTTTAAATCATAAAACATAGTCATGTACAGATACATTCACACTCTTCCCACCCCCTCATTTCGACATGATCATGTTGGGCATCTCAATTCTATGAGATTCTGTGGATTATGTGATGTCTAAGACCTTACATCACTCTAATTTTTAGGTGTGGGAGGGAAAATAAACCAAGCACTGTGCTTTGTACTGGCGGTTGATCTAGCCCAACGCCAACAATGAAGGTCAAGACGCATACCTTCCATCGTCATCCGAAACGATATCCTTGAATTGTTAAGGCGTCATAGACAAAGTCTATAATTCAATCTTCATCTATTGTAAGTTAACAGATACAATGTATTTTTGATTGTGTTTCTCTTCGATTGATCTACTAAACCCCAAAAGCTTTCGTTAGGCAGTTATCTACATTGGTAGCGAATTACGCTTGTGCGGTGTTAGGTCCAAGCTGACTTGACTGTCTTCTAAGACTAGGCTTCATAGAAGCTTATTTTTGTTATCACATTTATAATATGACGTGCTTGTCATATCCAACATCCAGATTCAGTCATGAAATCTCCGTCTGTGTCTTCCATCAAGTTTATCCTGTATACCAGCTTGCTAAAGCGTCAGGCTGAGTAGGGTACATGAATACAAGTCGCTGCCAACGTAAGCAAAATAGAAACACAAAACAGTTAGTGTATATTTTCTTTACTGCTGGCATCAGAAAGCCTCTCACAGTCGGATTCGGTAATATCGGGCACTTACTTAATCCTTACACTAATATCTATATTTCCCGCCATCGGATTTTTTCATTGCTTACTACATATCTGCAGATATGTGTATATGTAGTTGATATTACTATGGTATGAATCGCTTGTCTACAGGAGCAAAAACACTCATATTCCCTCTTTTGACCAAACATCCTGATTATGACGCTATATGCTGCAGTGATCATTAGGGAAGACGAAAAAAGGGATAATGGCTTCTTCCTCCCATATCAGCTATTGTTCAGGGTCAGTCTAGTTGATTACTATTCCAAACGAAGGTTACTGCTTCTGAAAAAGTATCGGATGTACTCGTGCAACGCCACAATATTCCATCAATAGAATATTATGGGGCGTTGCACGAGTATTCCTTAACCCTGTACTAAATCGGGTTATCTAATTTTGTGCCTCAAGCTCATTGGTTGGTGATTATGGCGAGTCATCAGATATTTTGATGCCTTTTTATTAGTGATGGAGCAAAAAACAACTTTCAACAAGCCACATCTAACGATAGCTATCACCAATGAAAAAAAAATTATTTTGTGCTTATAAGTCACACTATCTACGAAATATGTTTCAACCTTTTTCTCTCGTATCAATTTCTATCCTCGAAAATTCGAATTCTTGACTAGAAATTTTTAACCAATATGTAATCCGAACATGTTTTATGGTTTCCTATCGAATATTGAACTAATAATATCACCAAATCTAGTAAAACGAGCAAAGGAATCTTGGGTGCTGAAACATTTAGTGGGTAGCTAGTACAATCGAACTTAACGAAGAGTACTATATGTTAAGCCTCGTTTTTTAATTTCGTATGTTTTCTATCGAATATTTCCACATATAGATGCGTGAATTGGATCAGTAATAACCTATGTACATTCTGATATATTTAGATATAAATAATGTGACTTCTTTCCCCTCCCTGTATACCCATTGTGGGTCTGGGGCAAAAACAGAGCCACAACGACTCAGTTGGCTGGATGGCCGTTGGATAAGCTGTATGTACTAGTCATGTTGTCTTGATTGGTGTTATGGAAAAAAGGGAAGGGAGACGTACTTTGTACAAGGAAATATCGGAATATGTTGTGCTTACGGAGAGAGTTTATAACGTTGCTTAATATATTCATACCTAGCTTCTGATCTAAATCTAATAACATGCCTATTTATATGTCGCCGAATGATGCCTCTAGCTTGCCCTTATCGTCTGTGTGTGGTATGATTAGGATAGCTGATCTGTGTAGTAGTTATTCAGCATGATCCTGTATCGTAGCCCTAGTCATTAGTGATGCAGCCGCGCTGTGCGCGACAGAATATTACAGTATGTAGTATCAAAAAACAATGTACTATATACTACCCACTCTCAACTTTGAAATGCTATTGATGGAATTATTTACTATGCTTATAGATCTAGTATTTGATAATTATAAAATATACTACTGAACTGATATATCGCAGGTTGCGTTGAGTAATCACGATCTGTTACTGGAGAAACCCCACAACGATTCTATCCGAGGCTATCAACTCGATGGCTACTACAGGGGGAAAAATCCGTTTATGTTGTGGTGATAGTAGTTCGAATATGAACAATTTAATCGTGGGGTCTCTTTTAAATGACATGGGGGGTGGTAGATAGTCCATGAACCACAAGACAATGAGACAAGAATCACATCGCACAACGATCGTAGCTGAACCTCGGCGAATCCCTAGATCAAGACCGACGGTGAAGATGTATGCTGTATCTTGCGTCGCGACAACATTAACTCGAGGCAGCATGTAAATGCGGAAAGGAGCAAGTTCAAAGACCGATAGACTTGTGCAAGAGCTGGAAGGATTCAGTATCAAGCTGGATAACAAGAATGGTTCTCGTACAAGGATAGGTTAGATTAGTTTGAATTGTCATATATACCTCGTATCTTACATATAGCTTTGACTATATACACTAGCCCCGATCTCTATACTAGTAAACCATGTAGAAAGGTCTTGACATAAGCTAATCTAAGGTATGGAATCACTATAACTAGAATGTCAATTATACTGTATTGTGAAGTATAAGCTAAGGTAGGGAAAGGGGAATACATGGAAATAATGGAGAAACATACAAGCAACACAGGTAGTAACTGGGCAGATGGAGAAAGAAAACTTGGGGTCAGACAATGGCACAACGGAGAAATGTACTGAATAACCGTTTGTTTTCATAGGGATACATGCATGGACATGGCGAACTTAGTTGTGCTAATGAACAGCTGGCCTATGACCTAGAGATGAATACCGAAATGCTTATGAGTGATAGGAAGGTTGAGACAAGACAAACCCAGTATTTGAAATGATGAGGAGATACGGTGCGTTCCACCTGACTTGAGCATATCTTATCGTCCAGTTAGGCGGTGATGCTGTCGATTTCATATGTTTTCTTGACGTTAGTGCTCTGCCATGTTGTGTTTTATTTTATTTCGTATCTGTTTCTTTTCATACCGCCATATGTGTTATGTCAGCATAGTGTGGGTGATATGTCTCTTCTTTAACGTCGATTTGGTCTTTGTGGTCTAGGCCATTATGGAGGAGAGGAGGGGAAGGGGCGTTGATATAGCGTTGCTTATTATTTATCTTTGGTACTAGTCGGTGAAGACCGGTCGATAGGACCAAATTTAATAGGACTAAACCAAATAAGTAGCATAGCTGAAGTGTATTGACCATGCAATACTAAGCATTAGTAACGAAATGTCGACGGGGCTGATGGGCAAAACTATTGAAATGATACCATGAGATTAGGCCATTGTCGCTCTGGACAGAAGAGCCGAATCTCAAGACAGTGCAGGTATTAATATGTTCTCTAGTGGTGAAAATAGCTATCAGTTAGCTATCATCAGAGTAGCTATTGTGTCAGGCCTGGGTCCTATGAAGGAAATAAACACATGTGCTAGTTGAAGCAAGATAGAAGGAAGTGAGACAAGCAACGCACTATACTGGGGGGGGGGGGGGGGGGGGTTTTAGTGCAAGTCTAGATATGACATGACAGTATTGTATAGACTGCTGTAGTTGCCGGTGCCTAACTGGCATGACCTAGGCCGCACCGGAAGAACTACTTGTTTGGTTTAAGTAAAAACGGATATGTGTAAAAAGGTAGAAACCAACGACTTGAAAGGTATAAGTATCGATTCGATCGGTACTTTTAATCGTGTTGGTTTGATTGTCGAGGTTTGGCGCTATTGATGGATACATTGTAGGCTATAGTAGGCCAGGGGCTTCTATAGGGCCTCAATGATGTTGCATTTTGGTAGAAACGGCTTTAGTATGAGGATTCTTATAGACAAGGGCCAAGCATTTTGTGTAGAATGTAGAATAATAGTGACAGACATGTAATACTACCTTGGGAACTATACGTGTAATCAATTGAGAACAACAAGAAGGCCTAAGCCTATCTATGCGGATATGATAAGCGTGATATATAATCGAAAATACGCTGAATGAAACATGCTCTTATAGGTGGTATAATTTCAAAGAGACAAGATACCAAATCTTAGCTTCTGTGGTAGTGGTCTATCAAATGAAGTGATATATACAACGCGCTGTGCGGCTAAGAACATTGAAATCGAAGGAAAGTTCTCGCTCAAAGCAGGAATACTACATACATTAATATGATGCCTCTGTGTTTTATGACTTAACCAGAGGTGCGTATGCTTCGAACTGAACATGTTTATATATCTAGGATTGCGTGTTCTAGTATGGAATGAGAACTAGCAGGAGATATGACCTGATAAATCCGGGTATATCTTATGAAAAGACTTTATCATGTAGCAGCCAAGGATCTACGGATTTGCAGACAGGGTGAATGGTTGGAAAAGCAAAAAGAAGGGTAAGCATGCAACACAATAAAGACAAGTAAAGCTGCCTGTGGTGGGCGAGTCGGCCGACCTTGGCGCACATATTTTGTGGCGGATCTAGCGGGAGATTGTATATCAGTTGGAAGGGGGAAGTTGCAGCCAGAAAGCCATTTGGCAAACGAATTGATTGTCGATAGATGCACACTATCTATGTGAGTATAGAGAACCTATAGCAAGATCGGACTGCTCTATATGTCGACGATGATGAACGGCTCTGGCGACTGGTGAGCGAGAAGTAGATGCATGGTTAGTTCGATAGCTAGGCAGAAGAAGCCTGATACAGGTCGAGTTTCTTTTTCTTGTCCGAAAACAATAGAGCTTGGAAATCCCGATGCAATGCGCCTTTGGATTAAAGATATAGGCAAAAAAGAAAGGCGTGATATCTTCCCGTGGTTGTACTTTTTGGAATGGGTGGTTGTAGACTGAAAATTGCATTATCACCCGACTTGACTCGCCGCTTTTCAGCCGATTCAGCCAATCAAAAGCGCGCATACACGCGGCACAGAACAACAGCCCATTTGAGTTGCTGCAAGCTCTGCTCCCAAGACAGGATGGGATGCATTGTTTTTTTTCCTCTCAAGCCGGGCTGTCCAACATGCTATGTTTTTTCCCAGTAGAAGCAACAAAAAAGCCAGTCGGCTATGATTGATTGGCTTATTTGTGCAGCACTAGTCAGTTGCATCGAGGCGAATGAGACGCATGCAAGTACAGATAATGTCGCTTCTACGGACGGAGTTATAGAAATCTCTATCTCCAATATGTCATGTCCCAAGGATCGTCGCTTCGTACCACACCTGGTCTCGAATGTTCCAACGGTCCTCGGCCGCTTCGAGGCCCATCACCGTGTGGTTATCAATATATATGTGCAGCTAGTAATCATGTCTTCTTATTTTTTACGGCTCCTCTTTTACTAGTGTTTCTTCATGGAAACGGAGATCAAATTTGAAGTCAGCTGTCTAAGCTAGATTATCAGTTTCTCGCCGAATTTCGCCCCTTCAAGAGTAAAAAATGAAAGACTCTAAGATGTAGGCAAGGTACTAGTGTAGCTGATCGGCTGGGATGGCAATTGGTGTTTTCGGTTTTTTTTTTAGCGCAGGACTCTGATTGGCTATAGCTACCTAACTGACTCTTGCAGCCCAAATTTGCCTATCAGAAACAGTAAAAAATCAAAGCCCAAAAAACCACACTTTCAGACTCTCCACTTGACTCAACAGAAGCCACTTCATGTATGGTATTGTGAAAGTTAGACATATCATGCCATCAATTAACTGTACTTCTTTGGGCCATCGTTCCAACAGGCCTTTTTTCTTCATTTTTGCATCATGTATCACGTTTCTCGATTATTATTCTTGCTTTTATCTCGTTCTCCTCAAAAAAAAAGAAAAAAGCTCAAGGTTGCCAAGACTCGCTATCATTGGCTAGTCAGCTGTAGTACTACTGTAGTGATTCATGAGTTGCAACCGACCAATAGAATTGGCTAGTTTCACATAGTCTAGGATGTTCTACTGGTTTTTAGAGATTTTAGATCTGCTTTCCCACATCAGCCAAACTTGACCACTTTGACGCTTTCAGAAGGCAACGCAACTACCAAGCCTGCAGTTTGTTGTATTAATAAAGGGGGACATCACTCGACGCAACCGTCGCCTTGCCAGGGTTTTCAGAGGGTTTTCAGTTGTTTGTGCTTAGAACTCCTGTTTACAGAATTTCTTGAATGTATTACTACACTATATGTACATACATACAGTCAAGTAAATGTACCTCATAGCGTATCAGCTCGATACTTTAACCCGTGACCGACCCTTGGATTGGAGGGATTATACGTTGTTGTATCAGCCAGGCGATCATGGCAATAGTAAAATATTTACGTTTATATTCTAACGGACCCTATCATGAACAACCGACTGAACAAGTAATAGAGCCCACTAATTTTCGCCGTGGCCAGCATTTCAGATCATGCCGTCACATCACTACGTAGATAGCCATTATTCTGTGTTTCTTGGCTTCCCAAGTCCACTGACTGGCCTACCTACAACGAGCAGTGCCCCAATGTCTGACTCTATGCCGTAACAACGAGTCAGCCGACAGCCCGACCCGTTAAATTTGATTCTTTTTCTAGACCATGAGGATACTTCCACATACATTTCCTGTATCATATAGTGTGAAAGAATAACCACTTTATACGTACTGATTTGAGTCTGCCGGGTTTAGCCATACTGACCGACAATTTAGCTGTACACTGGTCTGTATATAGTAGGGAGTGTATTCATTCTCAATAACTGGATTAATTGTGATCACAAATCTCTGAATTTCTGACAAGTCTCTATAACAGTTGGCATGACCAGTTGTCGCAAGACGGTGGACAGCCATGAAGAATCTTGTCGAGTCAGCAGTACCCAACAGCGGAAATTTAACCCTTTTGCCTTTAATCCCAATCAAGGTACTATATAGTTTTTGCCGTTTTCGAAATTGTCCAAATGCCTCTATAATTGAAAGCTATCCTTATACTAGATATTTATTTACTTTCAGAGCTCCACAGCTCCATAGCTTCATAATAATTAGGATATGTAATTACTTATCAAGATGTATCCATGATCGGAATATCCACTGACTCGTGTATACAATGAAGATCGCAGTCCTGCCTAGAAGCCACTCGAGAGGCTAGACTTTCTTACAAATCTCGGCCCTATCATCGACAACATCGCAAACCAACAACTTTTCGGTTCCGATCAAGGCCCTGCTTAGTTCTTCGAAATGCACTGGTAAGTTTCTAATTCCATGTTCAGGATTGTGTGCCAAGTCAGCACAATTCAATCTTACAAGAAAAAAAAACACAGCTTGCTTCCATCTTCTGCTTTAAGGATTTTGCGACATTCGGGAAGTCATGTTTCCGGCTTTAGAAATGTCACTCATGGTGTATACTAATATATTAGTACGATAAAATAATAAATGCCCAACTCAAGTACCCTTGTTCCATGCTCGTTCCCGATTTACAAACTGGCCTGTCAGTTTATGATTACTATTCAACACAACCGCTTCTCTAGGTATCCACCACAGGCCCGAGAACAAGCCTAAGCATCCCTACAACAATATACGAAGATATGTAAAATATTTCAGAGCCAGTAACCAAGTAATAACTCTAGCCTCGTTTCACTCCCATTCAGGGCCCGCAAAATTCACACACGAGTCATGTTAGAGACGACGTCAACCACCCGAAATTTGGGATCCCACTATACTATCAAAAGTCGTGTAGCAACGCCATATTGTCACATTCTAAATCTGTTTGATTGTCCCATTTGGGTTGATCATCATGAGGGCATGTATCTTGGTATACTTGTTATAGATAACGACTGTATTGTGATGCAAATAAGTTCATTTTCTGTATTGCGATACGTCCTCGATGACTTCATCACTGGCAGTCGGTTTTTAAGTAGGTTATCCATATCAGCTACTTACATACCGCGATTCCTTTCTTAGTTCCGAAGCTACTATGTACAGTCATACTATTTCCTCCAATAAACCTACGTCATCGTCCTAGCTGATAACTACAGAAAATGGAGAAGATATTTCGATATCTACAAATATGTAGTCTCTAAAATCCATGAGACAATAAAAAATGCCGGTAGATAGCCTCGTCTCGCTTAGGCCTAGACCTAAGTTTCCAATTAACAGCTTCGACAGATCATCTACAAACATCCAATAATTTGGCCCATCCAAGAATGGAAATAAAGCCTAGAAAGAACGAAGCAGAAAGCTTTATCCATCCTAACAGGGACAGGTATAGTTTTAGTTTGTTGACTTATCCATAGAAGTCTTAATTCCTCCGGTTATACCATCCGGATAGGATTGTTGCGCCTCGATTCTTCATACAGAGATTTACCCCGGCCAACTACGAAATCGATATGCTTCGCAAAGTGGCAATGCTTCGGAGATCCCTTTTATTATTATATTGTTTTGTCGCAACGGGATGGTGTATCTGGAATGCCGACATCGTTGACGAAAAATCGGTAGATACAAGAAATGGACTTAACTAAGTTCCTAGGGCAAGCCAGGGTCAAGGGCCTAACATCTTGAACTTATGATTACTGAACACGATTTTTCAAAATTCAGGGCAAACGTTCCATGAGAGGCTATTCTGTGTCAACTGAGTCGTGCTTTTAACGTTCCTATTGCTCCTATTTAGTGTCTAAATGAATGTTTCTTACCGTGTGAATTGATTTATGGATAAATTTATGCCAGTAGAGCTTGCCAAGACCAATTGCTGCTATTATGTATCTTTTTGGGGGGGGACTTCGTTGCTCTGTATTTGGTGTATTTTGACGAGTTTGGCGTCATCTTAGGTCCACCTCCCCAGTTAGAGTTTTGAATGACGTCACAGAGAGTTGAAAAATAAAGAGTCTCTTCAGATCAAAGTTGGAATTCTCGGTCGCTCCAGAAAAAAGATATCACAAGATACAAATATGCATTCTATTCAGCTTAGGCTCGATCATACTTTTGTGAAGAAAACGGACGATAAGACTTAAATGAAAATGAATGCTATTGTCTACAGACTTCGTTGTAGATTTTAGAATTACATGCCGTATAAAAATAACTAAAGCAAATTGGATTGCAGAAGGCGAACAACTGTACATTAAATTCTTAATGACATACACATACATGCACAAGTTTGTAGCAAAAGAGCTGAGTTTAGATATTAAGTTGTCATGGGAAAATGATGCGTACAATAATTTTTGTGATTGTAACTGATAGGGTTAGGGTAATTTAAAAAATAGTGCTAGAGATCCATTTAAACACACGATTCAATGAAAATTTCTGGAGCATATGAGAGTGTATAGCTAGTCCAACGTTAATTTCCTATATCCATATACATATAGTCTTCTCTTGTGGGAGACTATCCACCTCGGGCTTGATAGTCCATAAGACCGAGCACCATGGTTCATATGAAGTGAATCATGATATGTACAAGAAATGAATCAAGGGCGCGTATATATAGGGGCCATCTGCAAGATCCGCACGACAAGAAATCGGAGACTTGGAGGTCATCGTCTGTCTTTTTGTATTCAGCTATCATTACAAGACTCACACAGCAATAAGACCATTGATATCAGTCGATAATAGTAGGCTTGAGATGGCTTCCTACCTTGAGACTGGTCTTGCACTGTTCCTACCATCGCATGTCCGGCCGGACACTTTGATTCCAATGGGTGACTGTTGGCTGGGAAATGATCTTTATTTTTTCTGGCTAGTATCAATGTGGAATACGGGGTTCAACACAGATGAACTTTTTTCCCTATTAGCGTAACTTGAATATAGTAGTATGGGAGTTCATTGATAACATGTATGTAGGCTTACTTTGTGCCGTTTCCATGGCTTTTCCTTTGATTTCAAGAAAGAAAGAATGTTTCGCCCAAATAGGTTGTGACGAAGAGCGTTCATATTTCTAGCTAACCGAGCTCCCTTTTTAGATTTCGATTTGCTTTCTTTCTTTCTCTCTTTCTTTTTTTCATGCCTTGCTCATGCGAATAGGCGATGATTTGGGGGCTTTTGAATATCAAACAGAATAAAAAACGCCACTTATGGACGAACTTCTTCTCACATGGTGAGATAAACAACACCAACATGATACGAGCCGTGTGGGCGTCGTTCTTTGGCAGACAAAAAAGCCTAGATATGTACTAGCCCGTCATTTCCCTTGATTTGATTTTGAAATATGAAACGTTGTGCTAAGAAAATGATACATCCATTTTTGATTGGATGCCCATGATTACGTGGGGTTGCTAGTAGTAGATCTTATGTCTTTAACTTGGTGGGAAATGCTGCCCTCTACACGTTGTTTTTGTATAGCCAGCGAGTCATGTATCAGCGGTTTTAAAATTGCTTGACGGCTTGTATTGTAGGTATTGTATTGCTCTTTTACGTCTACCTACTGGTATTTCACAGCAATACGACGGGAAGTTTGCGTGATGGCTCATTATAAACTGGGCACGGCATACGCTCGACCGAACAAGCCGCTGGCCAATATTGAACCATTTCATTGGGTCTGACCTTTTCATCATAGTGTAGCATAACATAACAATCATAAGGACATGGCTAATTTTTTCAAGACATTGTATTGGAGGAAAGAGGACATCATCGATTATGTCCTGTCTAGTGTAAGGAAAAGCACATAATAGAAGGAGGCACTCCGCAGTATCCCGCTCCCCTGCCCCTTGTGTGCTGTGATATATTTCGTTCTTGACACATTTTTCTAGTAGTAGTAGTAGTAGTAGTATATATTTTTATTTAAAATGAAAATTAAAGAAACACGTTACGCGACTCATAAAAGCTCTTCCCGTGCCGTAGCCAAGGGTGGCCGAGAAAAGTAAGGAGATCAAGTTGAAAAAGAAAAGAATCAGCAGGGACACGAGTCAGTCGCCTTCTCAACCGTCGAGTTTCTATATTTTTAGAAAAATTGTATGTTGATGATTCTTTCTCTTGATGTGAGAGGCTGCTCTGACGCCAAATTTCAATGCTCAATAATAGATGAACAACATCATTGGAAATTTAAATTTACCTAGTACAATATACAACTACAGATAACTACATAATGATCAAGATAACCCGAGAATAAGAAATACACATTTGATAACTAAGCACAGCCCCATTTCAAAGTCTCGGGACCGGAGCTTGTGTGAATTTTTAAGGCAAAGTACGAACTAGTAAGGATAATTGGGGTATGCAGGTTCCTGGGCTGGGGATAGATGCCTGAGTATTTTTGGTCGAGACTAACTGACAATGAGAGGACAAAGACAAAGAAATTCTCGATGTATGTACTACTGAAATACATGTCTGATTACTTTTGGACTAATGGCCCTAGAGGCTATCTAGTAAGCAAGCCTTGAAGGCTTTTCTGTGCCGTCTTTGCGTCTTGCGTGTAGGAGGCGGAGGTGTTAGAGAAAACTACTGGCGAGCTGTTGTAAGGTACTATTGTTGTAGCTGTTATTGTCTGCTGTTGTTCTTACATCTTCCGATTTGATATCATGCGGCCGTATAAATAGTTGACCACTCTGGGCCGTTAAACACCAGGCCGTGCCAGGCCGCCGATATTTTTGACCGATGCCAATACATTGCTGAGATGATGGGTTGTATGTACAGAAACGATGCATCGAATTGTGGTTGAGCGTGGAATGTACCCGGGATGTGTGTCTAATTGGATATCTTTGCTGTAAGGGATAGGAGAACTGCATCCATCTGTATAAGTGATTGGGCACATATATAAAGTGCACATACATGTACAGAGATGCATACTTGTTATATGCATGTTGATCAAAACAACAACAATAGCATGTACGCTAAAGCAGGAGCTCAGCTTTTGACCGAGCCTCAAGGATGTAGTAGGAAAGGAAATATCAATCACGTTCATTTTATCATCTATGACCAGCAATGCATGATGATGATGATGTGGTGTTCTGTAAAATATATGATTACTACGCTTCGTAAAGTTGAAGCGAACTGGCGTTCCCTCCGCATTCATTGAATGAACTTCTAGTGGACATTGAAATTGAAATTACACTTGTCGAAACATCTTTAGTATCAGGCACAGCGTAATGTATGCTGGGCAAGCTGCTTTCCTTGTTAGGTATGAAGCTTGTAGAGCTCTCAAAACATGTATAAACTATAAATGAAACTAGAATAGTCATGATCTGGGTATTAAACCTATTGTTATGCAAAGCTAAAGAACGCAATAAAAGTAAAAATATTTAGAATAGTGGCAAGCATCATACCTTGACGTCAAAACTCACGGTGTTAGTGTCACCAGATGATTTTTAGTGTTTTTTTTTTCTTAATTTTTTCTAGCTTCATGACTTGGGATAAATCTGCGCCTTGTTGGGAGACACTGAGGGGCGAAAAGTATTTAATTCATTTTTATCATAATCAATGTCTATTTGTTTTCTCCCCTTCTTCGAATTTAATTCGCCAATTAAGATGGCGCGGAAAGTCATGAGCCATTCCGTTCTGTGACGATATGTTTCAAGAGGGGTGATCTCGACTATACGCGCCTATACAATGACAATGGTACATAGACTGACCCGGGTCTCTGGACACAGAGCTGATCGCACATAAATCCCCAGACTGACACTGGAGCTAGTAACACGGTATGTACGTTATATAGCACACTTGCGTATTATTATTATCATTATCATGGCAGTTGATTGGCAGACTTGGCTTTAGACACATGCCATAGTCTGCCTAGAACGCCGGGAATAAAGAGAGAGGGGATAGTAAAGGTCTACGATGGGGATTACTGACTGCGGATCACGTCTAGATCACGGGAGTGAAAGAGAAGACGAGGAGAAGGAAGAGGGCGTGTATGATATACTTCACTGTGTCTGTATCTTCCCGTTTTGACGGGAAGCAAGCAACAGAATCGAGTTACAAGCTACGGCTACAAGCATATATCAAAAGCCTTAGTGGCATAGTGAGCTAGGTACTACAGCCGGCGATAGAGGCCGTTGAAGCTAATGTGTGACGTAAGTGGCCCCATTTTGACGAACATGTTGTGCGCCGAAGAAGCTGCTACAGAAGTCGAAGTTTTTTTATCTTATTTTGCGTAGCATGGAAGCCGACAAAGGAACGGTGTGCTAAAAAGGCGGAGTGGGTTTACATACATATAAGTAGTTGCATAGTACTCAAGGTTTGTTTGTCTGCTGAAGCTCAAGGTCGTAACTGCTGTTGAGCTGTATTGTACTGGTAATGTGGTTGGCAAAATGGACATGGTAGATGTTACTGAGTATTGTTACTATGCACAATATGCTGCTGAACGCAATGTATGTACATGTACTGACCGCTCCGTATAAGGTGGACGGCGTCGGTTTAGGGCGTGTGATAGAGAATGAGAGCATGTCGTAGATGTTTTTAGATGGAGTGTACATGTACAGTTTGCTTTGCGATCCAACGAAACGGTAAAGAAAGGTCAAAGAGCCTGTCATGGGCAAGGATTGTTGAACATGTAGTTTGCCCGTTTTGGGGAGAGTGGGAGTAGGAGCTGGGGATTCGGGATTACATTGTACACTACAACTAAATACAGATACACATATTTTAGCGAGCGGACAGAGTGAATCTTAGAGAGACAGACAGAACGAGAGGGGGGAGAGAGGGTGAGCCAATAAACCAAAATCAAGCGTTAGCTAGCCCACTCAAAAAGCCCGTATGGGGGTCATCAGCGAAGCAGTCAAGTCAACATAGTTGTAAGACTAGGCTGGGAAAACAAAGATACGTGTATACATTGTACAGTACAGATACATGTATACAAAGGCGCAAATAGACAGTACACATACAGATATACGGGGGGCTCAAGCGATGGACTTCACTTGTATGTAGCTGATAGCGCATAGATAGGGACCAACGTCGGGATATTGATGAAGCTGATAAAGGTCAAGAATATTTTTTTTCTTCTTCGTAATATGACTACATTACCGCCTTGATTAGGATTTGTCTGTGGTGAGAAGAAAAGCACACATTTTTTCTCATTTTCTTATTGTGAACTAGAACTAGAGGACGGTGTAGATAATTTTTTCTTTCTTTTTTCCCTATTAATTGCTTTGCTTTCATCATCTAAAAACGAAGCTTCAAGTTCGAGAAAATAGCAAGTGCCTCGAGAGGAGAAAGGCGGGGCTGATAAAGTAAAGCTTGCTACCAGATACAAAAAAGTGGGCTGGAAAAAATCGATAAAATCCGGGTTGGGTTTTATCAAGCTTAAATGATAAAATAAATAAATAGGAAAAAGATAAAAAACTGTAAAATGGGTGAAATACAAGTATAGATAAAATAAGTTATTTTAGTAGTTGTACTTTATTCATATGTAATCTATTTAGCATTTAATAGTTGCACACTTCATCATAGTTCTTCCCGGAAACTGCTCGGCGGACTGAGTTTCTTAAGAAGTCACGCCGGCCGCTTCTTCAAGAACATGAAAAATATACTGAAGCTTGTTTTTTGGAAGCAATATCCTATTTCTATATTTCTGGCCTTGTTTCTATTACTTTGCCTATCTGCATTCCTATTAATATACTTCGATATCCAACATCTCTGTCAACAAGATTTGTCCAACAAACTCACTCCTGTTTTCTATTATTTATATTGCAGCTTTCAGACTTGGCTTTGGCTGTTGCGAAGAAAACATTCAGTATTCAAAACAATGAGCTGTAAATAAAGATATTCTTATCCGCCTATACAAACATTCGACATCTTTACCACCACCAATTACTTTAGATATCGCAGCATTTGTCTTAAAGGAAATGTTAGTAAATATCACATGCATATCCTCTTCCTTTCCTACTTATTTACTATGATCATATTCGAGCTCTCCATCTTCATCAAGTGAGAAGGCTTGAATGCTTTGAATATGAGAATTCGACGCAAGCTGGAAGAATGATAGTAGAAAGAGCTACAGAATAAACAATATATTCAGTTTTATTCTAAAGCTACAAACTATCGAGTCTCTCGGTCCAATTGGGGCCTAGATCTGATATGTCGAGATCCCTCGCTGTCTAGATCTCATCCTTATATTGTTCGAAGCAGAGAAGCGTCGAGTCTGTGATCATAGTCCTCGACAGCCATCTTGATAGCCTTGTTGTCGACGCTCTGGTTGATTCTATCTGGCCAATTCCCTCGTCCTCTTTGCCCTTTCCCGGCCTCTATCTTCGTGAAAATGCCGTGCCTTGTATCTCCGCGCAAAGCCTCAGCCTGGCTCCCCCATCCCGTTGTTGAGTAAGAGCACTTGGTAGAAGGAGGGGTCCCGGTAGACAAAATACTAGCTAGGCCCCTCCCATAACATAGCCATCCCTAGCTCAAACAACTATCCTGGCGCTTGTCGCCCTGGTTGTGCATGAATCCGGAGGCGCCTGAACTCACATAACACCCAATTCACCTAAGAACCGAATGCTAATATGATAAACATAGTAGAACCGCTTCCTAGATATCAACTGCGCTCAGGATCTCCTCCAGTCGAGATTTTTCTTCTACTGAGATTTCCTACACATACGCTTCACGAGCCTGCACTAAACAGTTCATGACTGTGCACTCTACTTTCTCAATACATCAACGACTCTGTTGCGCTGGCAATTTTCTAGTACTACATATTGCTACTTGAAGCGCGAATATTTCATATAGTCACTACTACTGATTTTCTATTTTTCCCCACGTCTCTTTCTTGGCAATATCCGTCATTTTTGTTCCCTATAATATCTGCGCTCGTTGCTTGAGTCAGTTGCTTAGGACAATTCACAACTTGGCTTTAACATTTCCATCGGCGAAAACTAGCTCTTCTATACTACCCAAATCGGCCGTTAACTTACCCAGGAAATAAGCATCTGCTCGGTTATAGCTCTAGCCTCAAGCTCTAGCTCATACCTAGGTTCGCCACTCTTCAGAGGCCAGACCCAAGCTTTTAAGCATAGCTTAGCTAAGCTCAGGACATTCGCCGTCGTGCCCAGCGGAACAAATCTGCTTAACTATTTTTCTATTTAACTGCTCATCTCATCTCATCTTCATCAACCGGCTTCATGTCAATCGCTAGCCAAACCCTTGTTATGATGGATCATACAGAACCTCACCTGTACCCTGCTTATCCAGTTGACACACAGCAATCACACTTTGGCCAGGCCAACACCGTCTACACCACCGGCGGTCATATGAACACTACAGCTGCTTGGGCCTATGATAACGCCAACTACATCGCTCACGGTCAACAATATCCTCATCACTTGGCACCACACCACCACCAAGCCGAGATTATGTACGATAGTTCTGGTGCCGTCGTCAGTCCCAACACGGGTTCTGCCTCGCCATATGAGACCCACGGCGTCTCATCGAGTAGATCTCCGCAGCGCAAGTCGAGCAAGTCGACATCGCCAGCCGCCGATCTCTTCTC
Source organism: Davidsoniella neocaledoniae (assembly GCA_009806295.1). NCBI lineage: Eukaryota > Fungi > Ascomycota > Sordariomycetes > Microascales > Ceratocystidaceae > Davidsoniella > Davidsoniella neocaledoniae. The sequence continues at coordinate 21,705 of RHDR01000045.1, read as the reverse complement.
CAACTCCTCCCGCCGAGCCCATGACGGCACGTCAATATCGTCTATGAGTAGCGGTCCCCATGACGACCCAGACGTCAAGCGCAACAAGTTCCTGGAGCGGAACCGCCTGGCTGCGTCCAAGTGCCGCCAGAAGAAGAAGGAATGGGTCAACACCATGGAGGACACAGCACAGGAGCTCCAGAATGAAAACACTCATCTGCAGCAAACCTGCTCTATGCTTTCCGAACAGGTCAGCATGATCAAGAGCGAGCTCATGACCCATGCCGGATGCAAAGATGCGAACATTGACCAATGGCTCAAGAACGAAGCCGAGCGCATCGTACGCCCAAGTGCCGCCCAGCCTGGTGTTTCGACTGTGCCGGCCGCAGTCTATAACTCTGCGCATATGCACCCGCACCCACATGGCCACCACATGTCGATGCCTTTATATGCGCACCAGATGCCTGTTCACGTACATCCACATCAACAGCACTCTCACCCACACCAAATGCACGCACATCCCCACGCCGTCTTGGATACTATGGCACCAGGTGTCGTGAGCTATTCGACAACGGCGGCGCCAGCTGCCATCGTGGCCACGACTTCAGCAACCACCACAGGCCCCGATGGCATGCCCATCATGGTGTCCGCGCAATCTGAGATGGACTCGGCGTTCATTGCAAACCCTATGTTGTCCATGGCAGATCCCTTGTCCGTGACATCAGCCGGTGTGGAGGTGCCCATGAGCATGGCTATGGAAATGCCTATGCCAGTGCCGGTCTTCGAAGGCCACCAGTACGTTTAGGGCGTGTGATCTAAAAGTTCTCTAGACTTGTCCACTAAACGCTACTAAACAAACTCAACTTGAACGAATTTTCTTAATTTTCTCAACATTTTCAACCTATTCTTTTTTCTTTTACTTCTTTACTTTATTTGGTATACATGGCGGCTTGTACGGCTTTTTCATGTACTTTTTTTTCTTGTTCTAATGATTTGAAAAATAAAGATATAAATATTACAAGGCCATGATCGATATGGGAACACACTTTTACACTCGCCAGCGCGGCGTTAGACTTTTGGTTTTTTATCTTCTTGTTTTTGGGAATTGGATTTGGAAATGGGGGAAACTTGGCGTTTTTATTTTTATCCAAAGGAACTGTCGACTTTTTATACACTGATACTTCTTTTTACTATCACTACTAGAGACGATATTCTACACGTTTTAGCAATACAAGAATCACTTTACTTACCCGGCTATTGATACTTTGTGCATGTGTGTATCGTTAAAAGTGTATAACTGACTAGATGTAACTGTATTCCCTTCAGGTTAGTATCGGTCGGCTGAGTTGACTTACACGCTTTGATTTTGGCGTGTTGTTTTTATAGGTGTTTTCTCTTGTCCTGTTGTCTCAATTTATTCTCCGTTTCCCGTTGTTTGTTTCAATGACCATCCTTGGAAACCTCTTATTTACGACAATCCAATAATTCGATGACGTTTAAATCTAATGAGGTGATATAGTAGCATAACGATATATATGACCACTGCTAATAAACTATTTCATAGGCTACAAGGCTTGTCTGTTCGCTGTGGGTATAGAGTCCCATAGAAGTTTGCACAATATTACTGGATCGTGTTAATACGGCTGTGCGGCAAACTTCACCACATTATTATGTTAGTCGCTATTGAAAGACACAATATAAAAACAAGGCGCATGAGTATCAAGTGCATGTGTGTTCTAAATGTTACAAGTACTATATTCAATACATATCCAACACAGATCCAATACAGATCCAACCTCGTGGCTTTTCGAAGAAAGGAATGGTCATGGTTATGGGTAGGAATCTATCTATATTCTGATATAACAGATAGTTTTAGGTGATCAGCCTAGGTGGGATCAAGTTATAGGCATATCGATGAGTACACACCTGTCCGTCGTTATAGAGAAATCGGAGAAAATAAAATAGGAAAGTAGGCGGTCATAACGGATCTGATCTGTGCTTCGAGGGGCTTGCTTTGGGTCGGTTGTAGCCTTCCGCACTTGGAAAGTGATCAGCGAATACTGTTGTTGTAGTCTGATCGTTTTAAGGAACATGGAACAACTAGTGTCTGTTGCTGTTTTATAGGAACCGAAGCAAGAAGAATAGAACACACACACAGTTTTCCGTCTAAGAGTATAACTGGGAATGGATTTCAAGGGCGTTGGAGTTTTGCTTAGCCACTGGAACGCGGAATGGTATGCAGTGAGGAAAAAATAAGATAGGATAAATAAAAATATATAATAATATGACAGTTAACACCATCCCTGGAAACGTCTTGTTTGCCTTTCTTCCTAGTCTTGTTGACTCGACCTCTCTGCTCATCCTGTAAAGTCAAGTTTCTGGTTGCGGTGGCATGTAGCCGGCCGAGCTTTGGACCACAATACTTAGCCTTGCTCTCTACCATAAGAACTGTTTCCGATTTTGTTTGGACTAAGAGGACACACAAGCTATTGTTCTAACCCCTAGCCTGATTGATAGTAGATGTATTCTGCTCTGAGATACGCATCGGTGGTCATAGCTACATGTCCATTATTGTATAGACAGGAAGAGGTTCTGACTATACTCTTGACCTTTGACGGTGCTCTGATCGATACTCCATACTTGGATGTTGCCATGTATGCGAGAGGCTGGTCGACGTGACAACTCACACAACCACCGTCTGGCCTAGTGGCGGACCACCTACTAAGCTGTTGTTGATGACGATTTTGCTGATCAAGTCGCTTTGGTGCTCCTCAATCATCCGCCGCAACGCCGACCGTTCGATCACTACACGGCCCTCCTCCAACAGATCCTTGACATCGACCTCCTCCGTCAATAACGCACGACCGTGCTCACCGGCCTGATCCAGCGCTTCGTAGAGATTCTCGCGCCGCTCCTCTGTGACAAACAAAGTGCGTCCGAAATCGCGACCCCATCTATGTGTGCCTAGTAGCTGGAGGGCTTGCTTGCGCAAATAACTGTCGATAAGCTCATTATCTAGGAAGTCGGTGGTGCGTAGCGCCGTGAAATCTTCTGGTAGTATCAATTCCATGTCGTCTTCACACACTACCAAATCGCCGCGGCGGTAACGGTATGATAGTGCCATGCGCCATGCCTTATCGTACATTTTGCGCGGTAGCTTGGTGCTGAAGTCACGTGGGTGTGGACCGAAGACTACACCACCACCACGGAAAATGGGTGACATGCGATCGCCTGCACGGGCGTTACCGGAGCCTTTTTGCGGGCGGACCTTGCGACGTGAGCCGTTCACTTCCCACCGTGTCTTGGTGGAGGCGGTACCGGAACGCGTCTGGTCACCCTCGAAGACGATAGCGCGGTGTAGAATGTCTCGGCGTAAAGGTACGTATAGGTGTTGTGATGACCAGTGTTCAAGGCTTTTTGGCTCGAGAGTTGGGAAGGAGTAGATAGTAACGGGGACGTCTATAGTAAATAAGAGTAACTTGTTAGCCTGCAGGAAGGCGTTGCGGTAGTTTGCGGGGCATAGAGCCATGTGAAGAGACGACGTACTGGACGAAGGGGACGATTCGGGCACGTTGGAAGTGGTGGCCATAGTACGAGCCATAGACGTTACGATCGAAGGCTTCTATATATAATTAATTAGTAACATGCATTGTTGTCCCAAGGACGATTGACGAACAGTAATCGTAGAGGCAGAGACTCTAGTAGGAGACACTGCTAGTGCCCGCATGGCGTCGCTAAGGCAGCGAATGCTTGCCATTGTGGTCGCTATTTGGGAAATTCTGTACGAAGGCAGAATGTAGAACGATGACAGAAAACACAAGAGTCTGTCAGTCGTCTCAATTTGGCGCTGGTCGAACGGAAAACCGGCCGTTAGTCGTTTTTTGTGCCGTCGTTCCTTGGCTGGTGGGACATGACATTGTGAGAAAAAGATTCAATGCAGTTTCCGTTGTCCACAGCTTGCAGTGTAAACAGCTGGCAGAGATACACTTTAACGTATAAGTCTGTATCTTTGCCAGGTGGCGGCAGCCCAGTTTTTGCATGGCAAATTGAATGCTATAGTGGGGCAATGCAGAAAATCGGCTCTAGGTCTTGCTAACCACCAAAAAATCGCAGGGACGGGCCATTTTTGGTGGGCTATGACATTTTGTTGCTCAGCAGAACGAATAGAAGGAACAACCCGAACCAGTGCTGTTGCTTTGCCATTGGGTTGATCTTATTGGTTCGGCTAGCCTATTATCTTTGTCTTCAGAGATAGACAACTTCTCATACGCAAGAGAATCGAAACTATGGCGCGGTGTCCCTCTGTTGCACGGCCATTGTTGCTGCGCAGCCTGCCCGGAAATGGCCCGGTGCAGCTCGCCTTCCGGCCGTTTTCTATGAGCGCCGCACGCTCTTCCGAACCTGTGCCCCCGACTCCTTCCGAGGCCTCTGCTGCTTCTCCTCCTCCCCCGCCGCCTTCTACCACCGAGTCTGGCGCCCAAGCCCAGCAAATCGATCCCCTCCAACTTGATCCCAACACCGCCGTGGGTCGCGAGGCCGAGTTGGCCCTACAGAAGGCTGGCACGCCACCAATTGGTTCCCGTCGACGTCGTCTAGCTTTGCGCACAAGCATGAACCTGCCGTTCGAACAACTGCCTTACCAATGCTTCCAGGAGGCTCGCAAGATCCTCAAGGCTGATCGCGACCTGAAGGTTCAGGAACTACAAGAGAAGGTTGAGCGTATCGCTCAGCTGGAAAAGAGCACTGGCAAAAACTTCAAGAAGGGTGCTATGGGCCGAGATACGGTCCTCAAGAGTCTTCGGAAACGAGTGGCGCAGTTACAGATCCTCGCTGATATCAATGATCCCATCGTGCGACGGAGGCTGGAAGACGGCGAAGGTACGATGATTGACTTTCTTTAAAAGAACGAGTATACAGGTGAACTAACATCTCCCTCACAGCTGATATGAACAAGCCAATCTACCGCTTCCTGGCCGACGAGGAGTGGCGCTCCTATGAACGCAAGGTCACCATGCAGCGCCTCGAGCAGTTCAAGATCGTTCCTGATTTGATTCCCACGCTTGAGCCTACCGCCGAAGTCAAGCTTCATTTTCACCGCAAGAAGATTACCGTTGGTTCCATCGTGAAGAGTTCCATTACAGAGCACCCCGCGCGTCTTAACGTGCAGCTCTTTTCCCCAGGTCCTCGCCTTCTCTCCATTGCCGTTATCGACCTCGACGTGCCTCACCTGGAGACCGACAGTTTCCAGAAACGTTGCCACTTCCTTGCCGTCAATGTTCCTTTCGATCCCACCAAGTCGTCCCTGCCGCTTTCGCATATTAGAGAACCCGAGCAGCTCGTTTTGCCCTGGATGCCGCCTTATGCCCACCAAGGCGCCCCGTACCACCGTCTGGCCATCATCGTCCAGGAACAGCCTGGCGGTGAGGCCGCTAAGCCGCTAGACATTGCGAAACTCAAGGAGTTGTTTGCTGCTAAGCGCGAGGGCTTCAGTCTGAAGCGCTTCAATTCCAAGACCGCCTGCAAGCCTATCGGTTTTACCATGTTCCGTACTGTGTGGGATGAGTCTATGGCCGGTATTATGGAGCGTCACGGTTATGAAGGCCTCGATCAAGTATTCCGCAGAGTGCGTGTTCACTCTCTCAAGCCCCGCCGCAAGGCACGTGGTTGGGAAGCCAAGCGCCAAGGTCCCAAGTACCGTCATCTTTGGAAGTACACCAAGCGTATTCGTGGTCTATCCAATGGCCGTGGCTGGACCAAGAGATAAAGAAGAGGGGCACAGTGGTTCCTTTGGGGTTGATTTGCCTTTTTCTTATCTTGGGTGGTTGGCTCGCCCTTTGTACAATAAATGTATTCTCACAACTGAAATCCAGTCATTTTCGTCTTTGTTCCTATTGCCTGTTCATATCCAAAAAAAAAAAAATGCGCGTCCTGTCCGTATTCTGGAACTGATATCGTCTATATCATCGTGCATAGACTAGATGCGTTCCACATCTGCATGACCGCTATACTTTCTATTCCATGTATCAATAGTTTCTTTACGTCATACAGTTCAATAAACGAGTTGAAAAAGTCCACTTTGCAGACTTTTAGAGGTAAAAGTCAGTGTTAGTTACTCAGAGAGTGGAATTAGCTTCTTCTTAGCTACTACAAGTTGAAGTCGAAGTCCAATATCAAGAAGTAGAAAAGAAGAGAATACAAAGAGAACTAGCTACAAATAGAGAGCGTTAGTTAGATATTGTAGTAGGGGCTGTAGTAAAGGCTGTAGAAATTGTAGAGATGTAGAAAAGAAGTAGGGTCTTCTTTTGCATTAACCGTTGTAGGAACAACTGCACCATCTCCAGAGGTTGTCGTTGTTGCTGCTGCCGCTGCTCCCTTTTGTTCTTTTTCTTTTGCTCTTCTGCGCAGCTTTTTCGCTTGGTTGGGTCTCTTTTTATTCTCTTTCAACTGTTCTTCATTGGAAAGCAATTTTTTCTCCTCTTTTCGTTTTTGCTTTTCGAGACGCTCTTGGGTATGTTTCTTGATACGCATTTTCTTACATGGCTTGTTTTGTTTTTGCTTTTTGGAATCATTTGATGAACGACCTTGGGAAAACATCAATTTGTTAAAGATGTGAGACTAGAGTTCTTGGGAATGCGCGCAATAATTTTCCAAGGCATTTCTTGACCCCACCAGCGTTGTTGAGAATAGGGCATGACATCGTCACCACTGACGGCAGCAAAGTCAAACTTTTCTTTCAGTGCCCCTGACGCCCGTGGTGCTAGATAGTATGTTAGTAGGCGATGTGGCGTCAGTACTGCGCCTTCACCCAGCTTTACTGGTTTGTCAGTTTCAAAGACAATCTTTGTCCCTTTTGATGTTCCCGACGCAAACATACAGAATTCAAATTCCTCCGGCTCATCATCTTCCTCTGCTGCATTCAAATATCTATCAATGTTATTATTAAAAAAAAATATGTTTACAGTATTGTTACAAGCGTGTCCGCCATCTATAAGGCTCCACCTACAGCTGATACAAACCACATGGCCAAGCGGACGTGGATGCTGACTCGACGTTCTGATTTGGCTAGATCATCCAGTGTCGTCTTGGTGCTATATTCCTGAAGATATTTCTGTTCATGACCAAGTCTCTTCATCAAGTCCTCATCTTGTGTAGCGATCAACGCACCCGTCTCTAGATCTAGAGAGTAGCTACGCTTGGTATAATTTGAGCTACCAACAACGCTGATGGAAGGATTGCTTTGCCCAGGAAGTGTTATCCAAAGACCCTTGGCGTGATAAGTCCAACCGTCTGGCTCTGTAGTACATCCTCTGCGCCATTCTTTCAGAGTAATAGCATCTTGACGATTTGATGACTGGACAGCTCGGAGAAAACGCCGAGAGAGGTAAGTGTATGCATCAGGTAACATCCCTGAGACGCCCTTGGACTGGAAAAAGCCATTGGCGTGTGGTGACGCCGTAATGACAGTACCGCTCGTCGATGCACTATCTAAAAGGCGCTTTGTAAGAGAAGCGACAGGGTTGAAGTATCCCGCAGTAAAAGTCCAAGAAGAACCCGCGTATTCCTTAGAGCAAAGAATATCGAGAACTTTCGAGATTGCGGGAAGTTCAGTTGATGAGTCTGGCTTGAGAAGTTGCGAAAACTGTGAAATCATATAGATACGCGTGTTGCGTAGTTTGTGTGATGAAGCGGTGGATTGCGACGTAGAGGGCGCGATCAATGGCTGAAGAACTGATGTGGCATGAGCCACGAACTGAGAAGGGTCATCAATGGGCGCTTGGCAAGGGTTGGGCCACACCATCTCAAAACCCGATGCTTCATTACTCGGCTTGATTAGGTAACTAAGTGACACTATGCCTTGGTGAATCTTACTATAGTACTCTGTTACTTCAGAAGACGAAACCAAATGATAGCGATCTTGGCGGTTTGTGAAATAGTCCGTTGAAAGATTAGCGCTACAAGCAGGTTAGTGGTCTAGATACCTAATATGCACTTCTTGAACAGTTCACACGACCTACCCAGACAAGATGATCTCATCGTCAAAACCGTATAGCTTCATGTGTTGCAAACCCCAACCTTCGTTGATGCGTTTAGGAATATGCTTCTTACGAAGGCCGGTTAGGTTGGGGGTGTGGTACATGCGGATTTCGACCCGGTCAGATCCGAACTCTGCTACAAGCGGTGCTAACAAGGAGGCTGAAGATGGATTCGGTGCCTCGCGGGTGCCTCGGAGGGCATCAGTCAAAATGCTAACCTTGAGCTCCGGGTTACTCCGCAGTGCTGACTGTAGAGTCTCGATCTAGAACATAGTCAGCAACTACAGATTCTCTATCTCCGACATGAGTGAATACTTTAACACACTAGGTCAAGTTCAGTTTTTCCAATGTACAACGTGGATAAGAACACTCTATGTTTAGCATTCTTGATTTTTTCCTTAATGAGGGCAACTACGAATTAGTATTACTAGGCTTTCTACGTTACTTAGTGTTTCTATAGAGTTAGCTTTACCTTGAGAGTCTGGTAGAACTCTGCTGGTTCCTGGATCACGCGCACTTGCGATCCATCAATATCAAACCATGGCGCAATCTGGTCTAACTGATCAACGAAACGAGTTATTGTTCCAAGCTCATACGAATGGCCAGATGACAGAGTTGGCCCGCCATTTCCCGCAGAAAATGACGAAGAATGCATTTGGCGAATGGCGCGATGTCGCAGAAGATTCTGTGGTACTTGTTTTTTGACAGATTGGGCTACGTATCTTTGAGACGAGCCAATCCAAAGCGGAGAGCATCTACAAACCGCGCGAAACATTATTCCTGAACCTGGAGGCCTTCTTTTCTCCTCTAGATAGACCAGAAACTCGCAGTAGAGCCCAATCTATTATTCATGCTGCTCATCAATAAATGGTACTGTACCAGTCCTGTCACACAAAAGGCCCCACTAATACGATGGCCAACATCAATCGCACAATTACCCATGGATTATCCGTAGTTAACCCTTCTATATACCGACCCCAGAAACCGATTCCCGCTAAGCCAGGATATTGGCTCTGGCGAATCTAAGAACTCGCGATAGTAAGCTAAGCTTCAATCTTTGTGGGGAAGAAGCCCGAAATCGAATACGGGCCATACTCTTCTCAAACTTTTAGATATTTGTTTATACAGTTGACTTACACCAATTAAAGCGCGCTCAGGTGCTGCTTTCCAATACTTTCACAATGTCGACGCTCACGAGAACTTTCAACAATCTGCGCAAAATTGGCCTCAAGGTTCGCTTTCCCATCAGTAGCCAATCTTCAAAGCCCAATACAATACTAACATTGACCTGTTTTTCTTCCATAGCAATACTTTGTGCAAATGCTGGTAAAGTCCGACCCAGGCTCTTGACTCCATGATCCAAGTCTGCCTACTTCGAATCTCAATACAACTCAATCAAGACAGCGAAATCAAGTATAACAGCTAACATTTAGGCGCGCCCTTTGCGCACATTAAAAATTAGTACATTGGTTAGTACATCATTTTCTGATGCCACTCTGTATCGCATGTGTGCCAATGGCTACTTCGAGACTAACAATTGTTAAATAGGTGATACCAAGTATGGTGAGCTTGTTGGCACAGATAAGCTTGGCAATAAGTTCTACCAGAACGATGCCGAAGAACTCCCTCGTAAGATCACCTACATTTCTAAGACGAGACGAAGCAACAAATGCTAATTATATTTTCCCCATGATAGTCCGTAATAGATGGGTTGAGTACAGCAAGCACGATTACAACCCGTATGTTTCCCCTTGTCTTTATAAGCACTCTCGTTGTGTTTTTCCTGTTGAGATCTACTCTCGAGTATAACTCTTCAATACTGGAAACTAGCTAACATAATCTCTTTTCAAATCAGTGCCCATATTGAGCCTGGCTGGCATGCATGGATTTCCTATGCCGTCGACGCTCCACCTACACAGGACGCCCTGCTCCAGACCAAGGTCCGGAAATGGGAGACGGAGCGCAATGAAATTACCATGACCGGTACTACTGGTGCCTACCGCCCGTACAACACGTAAGTCTAAACCCTGATGCTCTAGCCATGGTAGTAGACATCTTTAACTAACATTAATGTCAGCACTGTGCCAAAACTCAACAGCTGGGAACCCACGGCAGTCGATAGACAGTAAATCCTGGGACACCAGCACATACTTCAAATGACAACAGACGCAATGAACATCATGCATAGATACAGAACCCTCTAACTACCCTTGTCAATATATCCCGAAATGAGTCGGGCAATAGTCCTATACATTTAAACCAGCATTCACATATTGTTATCACTGCCACTTTCTTCAACTTTTTATTCAAATTACTATGTATGTCATTGAAGTCACATACACACTGTCAAAGCTTACAATGGTGTAATATGGATCTTCGAGAATCTACTGCCTTGCCTCTACAGCAGCTTTGATGGCTATCCAAACTATGTTAGCAGACTACGCGAATCATTTCATGTGGATGAAACTTACCATCACAGGACGACTTTGCATCACCGAACAACATTCTTGTTCCCGGCATGAAGAACATAGGATTTGGTACATCAGCTACAAAGACTGTTAGTGCTTCATAAAGGAACTTTGTTTTAACTCGTAACTTACCATATCCGCTTGACATGCCGCGCTTCATTACAATGACCTGTTTGCTCTTCCACGCATGCAGGACCGGCATGCCCGCAATCGAGCTTCCCGGCTCTAGTGCAATAGGGTTTACGGTATCATTCGCTCCAATAACCAGGGTGACATCCGTATCCTTGAAGTCGTCGTTGATCTCGTCCATCTCCAGTACAATATCATACGGCACGCTAGCCTCAGCCAGCAAGACATTGCATTGACCCGGCATACGGCCGGCTACAGGGTGGATAGCAAAGCGCACATTGACACCCTTAGCACGCAACATTCGCGTGATCTCGCTGATGGCGTATTGCGCCTTGGCGACAGCCATGCCATAGCCCACCACTATTATAACATTCTCAGCGTTTACGAGGGCTTCGGCTGTATCGTCAATCGTCGTCTTGGTGATGGTTCCCTCGACCTTATACTCAGACTGCGAAGCAGCTGGCGCCGACATACCGCCAAAGAGAACGTTGGTAAGTGATCGGTTCATGGCCACACACATCTAGATCATGTTAGTCGCAGTAATAGTCCGCCATATGAGCCAGTGTAACCTACAATATAAGATAAAATGGATCCCGAAACTCCAATCAGCGCTCCAACACTAGTTAGTAGAGGGTTGTCCAGCATAAAGCCTTCAGCTACCAGTGCAAACCCGCTGTAGGCGTTGAGCACAGTGATGACCACAGGCATATCGGCACCACCAATAGCAGCAGTTGTCGTGAAGCCCTTGGCAAACGAAAGCAATGTGCTAGCACTCAAGGCCATTGCGGCGATAGCTGGTGATCCCGGAGCTAGGGATAAGAATGCCCCCATAGTAGCCAAGTTAGTGCCCAGCAATGTCGTATTGATCAAGTGCTTGCCGGGTAGTCTGATTGGCTTAGAACTCATGCGGCCTGCCAGTTTCATAAAGGCTACAATGGATCCCGTAAACGTAACACCACCTAACTTTGTTAGTGGAAGGTTCATATTTGACACGAAGATTGGCTTACCAATGAGAACTCCAAGATATGCTGTGGTCAGATGCAAAGTAGACGCATGGTCAATTCCAGACATGGCACTACCAATACTAGTCATCACGGCTGCAAGACCAACAACAGAATGTAGGGCAGCCACCGTTTGTGGTAGATCAGTCGGTGTGATACGTTTTCCAATAAGTAACCCTAAGACGTATGTTAGTCAACCCTAGTAGTTCAATATGGCCCACAAACTTACCAATAACAGCACCACTGATAGCCAAAGCTCCAAACTGAGTCAAAACATCTGGCGTGAATCCCACAGCAAGAAGCGAAGCCAATACTCCCGAAGCTACACCTAAGATACCAAACATATTGCCCATGCGGGCTGTGGCCTGGGATGCTAGAGCGGTCAAAGAACCAATGCATAGAACTGAACTAGTCAGATAACCAGCCTGAACAAGGCCTGCAGCACCAGTTGAGGCAACAGCAATGAAGCCACCGCCAAAGACAATGGCGGGAATAGCGTAAAGCCAAGGGTACTCTGGGGGGTCAGTTGGGCCTAGAGGTAGGGTTAGTATAGAAGACATGCTATGAGTGGTTCTAGCACTACTTACGCTTGAACATATCCAACATCCGCTTCGTGATAACAAAGCCTCCTGAGATATTCACAAAAGACAGCAAAACCGATGCTGCGCCTAGAGCCTGTGGGATAGTTTCCGGGTAATAACCCCCCGCCTAGAACGAAGAGGCCACCGATACCAACCATTCCAGAGATCGCATTGGTTACGCTCATTAGTGGTGAATGCAGCGCCGGTGTGACACCCCAAACAACACGGTAGCCTATCAAAGAAGCAAGCGCAAAGATCATAGCATTTCCCATAAAGAAAGGTCCAGTCAACTTTCCTAGTGCCAGTACAGAGCCCATACCAGCTGTGACGCCGGCCACTTCACGCGAGGTCTTCTGTAGAGGCGTCAAGGCAATTGGCTCAGCCTCGGAAACAGCAGTTGCCTTTGGTGCAGGAGCGGGTGGCGGGGCAGGACGAGGAGCAGGAGGGAGAATTTCGCCGTTGAGTGTCACGATGCTTCCACGTACGACGTCGTCGGCCAGATCAACACCATAGGCCTTTTCTTGCGGACTCATGGAAAGTAAGAGTTTCGTAATGTTGTTGGAGTAGAGTGTTGAAGACTGAGTGGGCAGACGAGACGGGAGATCGGTGTAACCTATCATATGCTGGTTAGAAAGATGTACCATGGAACGGGTTCAACAGTAAGGGCTTACCAATGACCTTAACGTCCTTATAGAAGGCCAAGCTTCCAGGAACAGTAGCCTCGCAGTTTCCACCGGCTTCGGCAGCCAGATCAACAACAACAGAGCCTGGCTTCATGCCGTTCAGCATGTCCTTGGTGATTAGAATCGGAGCTTTTCTTCCCGGAATCAAAGCTGTGGTGATGATAATATCGACATCCTTGGCTTGTTCTGTGAACAGCTTCATTTCAGCTTCGATGAACTCCTTAGACATCTCTTTAGCGTAGCCACCAGCACCAGAGCCATCTTCCTCGATCTCAACCTCGATGAACTCAGCGCCGAGAGACTGAACCTGTTCCCGAGCAGCCGGGCGAGTATCGAAGCCACGAACTATGGCACCCATACGACGCGCGGTAGCAATAGCACTAAGACCAGCGACACCAGCTCCGATTACCAAAACCTTGCAGGGCGGGATCTTTCCAGCTGCTGTGACCTGACCAGTCAAGAAGCGACTAAAGTTGTTAGAAGCCTCGAGCACAGCTTTGTATCCAGCAATATTTGCCATGGAACTGAGTGCATCGAAAACCTGGGCGCGCGAGATACGTGGTACCATGTCCATGGCAAACACTGTGGCTTTTTGCTTGGCGAGTTGGTCTACAAGAGCTTTGTTCTGAACGGGCTGGATAAAGGATAACACAGTCTGGCTAGGCTTGACGAGGGCGGCTTCGGCGGAACTTGGCGGGCGCACTTTCATCACAATATCAGAGTTCAGCCATACGAGGGGACCTTCGTCGACAAGCGAAGCGCCTGCAGACAAATAAGCAGAGTCAAGGAAATCAGCAGCAGAACCGGCGCCTCGTTGCACGATGACGCGGGAAAACCCTTTCTTAAGCAGTAGAGCAACATTGGCAGGAGTTAGAGCAACACGACGTTCATTGGGATAAGTTTCGGTTGGCACGCCAACCGTCAAAGAGCTGTACGGAGTAGCAGAAACAGGAACCGGAGATGGTTGATCGGGCGAAGAAGAGTAGCAGCGTGAGAACACGGCCTTGACGATAGGCGAGCTAAAAACGGAGCGACGAGAGGGCAGATATGGGACAGAGACAGAAGCGATGGGCGAGAGTTTGGATGGAGCACTATTAGAGTACCATCTTGGAGTCCAAGCAGAGACCGGCTCGTGCTTGGATGCGACTAACACTTTGTGTTAATTTATGAGTAAGCATAATCAGAAGCACAGCACTTACCTATATTCAAGATTGTACTCGGTCGAGCACCTCGTATCAAAAGAGAGGTAGGCCCTAGCCCCAAGCCTAAGAAGACAGCCGGGCGGGCTAGTGTGCCGGACATGGCTAGTTATTCTCAAGAGAAAAGCCAGTCAGACTTTGGATGGTGAATGGCTGATTTGGAGACCCTGATTGACATTAACAATAGCACCGGCTCTCGCATATGCACGGCGTTCTGAAGAGCCTCAAATTAGCTTTAAAAAGAGATGAAAAGGGTCTTTACAGAACAATCAAGACAGACAACAAAGAAAATGGCAGACAATTAACAAAGAGCAATAAGTTTATGGAAAGAGAAGAAAAAAAAATACAGTGAAATAGTGCTCAGTAAAATAGCTATTGCATAAATCTTAAACCGACCGTTTTCGAAAAGCTCTCCACCAAGTCTCCAATTTCATTACTGATTTCTTGCCGGCTAGCCCTTAACGGCTCTTTTCAAGCTTGCCATCAAACGATTCATCGAGCCGACTTACAGTGACTCAAATTGATGGAACCTGGCAGTCTTCTCTTCTCAGTTTTCTTAGTGGGTGATAATTCTTAGATACCGTGCCGTGTATGGCCTGTGAATCATAAAAACGAAATAAAAGCCGATACAAAGCATATTACTGTCGATATCTACTAACCAATATTATACTGAGTCAGGAAGAATATCATTACTTATTTTTGAAGCAGTGGAGTGGCCAAGCAAATGAATCTTTGACTCCGATACATGGACTCAGGAACAAGGTACCATGTACAATTAAGCCGGTGTTAAGCCTAAGTCTGGATCACTACGGTACTGCTAGCATGGCCAAGTACCGGATACCTGGAGTTTAGCTTCCAATGTTTCCATTGGCACGCAAATATCACAAGATATATTTTCAGGATGCTGAATGGAATTGCTTCTCCAACATCGTGCTATGCCGTATCTATACATGCAGAAATGCTTTACCGTTGGATTGTGTGGTGTTACATATATTGAGATATTGAGATATTGGAGAACCGGTTATAGCAAGGCAGTCAAGTCTTACAGATAAATAGCTAGGAGCACCAAAAAAAAACATCGCAATTAGTTTACTAACAAATTACGTCTGATGCCGTCGATGACCGCACGTCTACTGATTGATAACGAAATCCATGCGCCATCGCCCACTCTCATCTTATTACAAGGATGCATCGGGGACCAAATCGGAGGCTCAACTTGTATAAACAGGTAGCTTATGACTGACTTATTGTCCTCTAGGGTCCAATTTCTATGCTAGGAAGAAAGCTTGTTCCTAGTCCACTTACATGAGCTTCGTTTGCTTATCAGATCCTCAGGGAAAACACTGGCTAGCTTTAAGCCGTGCGCGTGGAGTTGCGCCATAAGATCGCACTGTCCCCACTAACCCCCGCCGGCACTATTTTGAAGCCATTGAGAAGGTGCGACAGAAGAAGAAAAAAACACTACCATTTATACTAGACTCATTTTATCGCGAAGAATTGAATTGCGGAATCCGAAGAATTAGCATCCTTAATTTCAGCCTCACGAATAAGTTCATCCTCAGCCTTGCCAAACGTCAGTCTTGGGGCATTATCAGAAATCACCTGTCTAGTACTGTACACTGTATAAGTTACAATACAATATTAGCCCCGATATCGTCTCTACCTATATACACCCAAAATCATAGCAAAGATACTTTTTCGTAATGTCTTCAAACGTCATCAACATCGGCAGCCGCAAGTCGAAGCTCGCCCTCAAGCAGACCGACATGGTGATTGAGGCGTTGCAGAAGATCCACCCTGACTACGAGTTCAGGGTCAACAGCATATCCACGGCCGGCGACAAGGACCAAGTGACTGCGCTCTACAACTTTTCCGGCAAGGGTCTATGGACCAACGAACTAGAGGCTATGCTAGGTGCCAATGAAGTCGACTTCATTGTGCACTCGCTCAAGGACATGCCAACGGTGATTCCCGAGGGCTTCACACTTGCCTGCATCACCGAGCGTGAAGACCCGCGCGACGTCGTCGTTATCAAGTCCTCCCTAACCTCGAAGTATTCATCCATTTCGGAGCTTCCCGCCGGCAGCATAATCGGCACCTCGTCTATCCGCCGCATCGCCCAACTCAAGCGCCACTACCCCAGTCTAGAATTTGCCGACGTGCGCGGCAACATCGAGACTCGTCTGCGCAAACTTGACGAGGGAGAATACTCGGCCATCATCTTAGCCGCCGCCGTCTTCTACGCATGAACTACGGCGCGCGCATTGAGCAGTATCTCGATAGCATGAACGCGGGTATCCTACATGCGGTCGGCCAGGGTGCCATCGGCGTAGAAGCCCGTGAGGGTGACGAGCGCATTGCAAAGCTGTTGAGTGGTATCCAGGATCAACAGACTATGCTGGCTTGCACTGCAGAGCGGAGTGTTATGCGTGCGTTGGAAGGTGGTTGCAGTGTACCCATCGGTGTCGAGACTTCGTGGAAGGAGAACGAGTTAAGGCTCAAGGCAACGGTTGTCAAAGCTGATGGTAGCCACAGTGTTGATGTTGATGAAACTCGCCAGATCCAATCAGCGGAAGAGGCGCATGTTTTTGGCAACGAGGTAGCAAAGAAGCTTTCAGATCTTGGTGCGGATAAGATCCTGGAGGGAATCAATGCTCTCAAGCACCAGGCACCGACTAAAGTCTCATCTTAGAGACGATTCACTAAATTACAATGTACTAAAACCATAAACTGAGCTGTATTGTTGCCTTTCAATCTCAAGAAACTGGCAACATAGTGCTGTACAACACGTATATAACATAGATACGATATCATGACAATTTATACTTTACTTCCTCAACGGCTAAAAGTGCATGATGATACAATTCAAAGAGAATTTATGGCAGGAAAGATTATAAGTAGCAATAAGAACCTCGTAGTATGAAGTAAGATCATAATTTATTTTATTTGTTGCACAGAGTGAGCTTCTATACGACCAAGGATATCATCACTTGTGTCGTGCTCAACATAAATAGTACATATAGTTAATGAGGTATCAGAGGATGATGTGTTTGTTTGGTGACTGTACGTATACATGAGGTTGCGAGGAGAAAGAGGGTATAAGCCAGGCTTGATCGAGTCTGTGTCGCGAAAGCAGGCGTAGTTGAGAATGGAGACAAGGAACCATCATATCAAAAAGGGTCAAAAGAATCAAGAGAGTGTATGACGGACTATGCCAAATCAGTGCTCCTCGCTTTTGGTGAACTTGGCATACTCGGTAAAGGACATAAGCGAGTCGAAGGCCTTGACGCCCTCATCATCAACCTCCACCTTGGCGATCCAGCCGCCGTTGGCAGTCTCTTCAGGAGCCTGGTTGATGGTAGATGGCTTCTCCTCCAGGGCGGTGTTGACGTGAACAATACGGCAGCTGATGGGAGCTAGGATATCGGAGGCAGACTTGACAGACTCAACGGCGCCCATGGTATCGCCAGACTTTAGCTCAGCGCCCACCTCGGGCAATTCGACGTAAACGACGTCGCCTAGCTTATCCGCGGCATACTCGCTGATGCCAATGACGGCGGTTTTCTTCTCGGCATCGAGGTCTACCCACTCGTGGTCTTTAGCATAGCGCTTCTCGAAGGCTATAACGGACAAAGAGGGAAGGTGTTAGCGTAGAACAGACATGATTGGTATGGCAGCCATGATCACATGACGGACAAGCGGATAGTAAGGTGAAGGGCAGAAATAGATTATTACACACCGATCTTGGAGGTCGAGAAGGCCTGGCGGTTGATGGCAAAGGAAACACGGGGAGCAGTGGCGACACGGGGAAGGCCGGAGGCAATCACCCTTGAGACACGCAGAGATCGAGCAATGGAGGCCATTATGAATATGTATGAAGATATGTGGTAGTTCAGGACGGCCGAGAGGAGCAAAGAAGAGTGAGGATACACTGTTTTGGCACGGGTCGATAGAAGAATAGAATATGAGTTTAGCTTGGGGGAATTATAAAGAGAAGAAGTAATAAAAGGCGGAAGAAAATGGAAATTGAGCTCAGTCTGTCGAGACACAAACGGGATCGTGGTCACAACGGGCAAAAAAGAATCCTCTTGATAGCGACAAACGAGAGTCTGAGAGCAAGCTCTACGAAAATATTAAAACAACAATATAGTAAAAAAATTAGCATAAATGGCTATCGGTAGCCGTCCTCTTTTGTGGAAGCCCCACTTTTCCGCAATTGTCGCTCAATTTACCGGAAAACCCAGGAGCCTTCAGTGAAAAGTTATAGTGGGTTAATCACTGCAAATGCTACCGCCTCCAGAGCCAAGAAGAGAGAAGAGCAATAGCAGCCGAAGAAGGAAGACTAAAGGACGCAGGTAAGGGCCGAGCTTACAGACAGCGGTGGTATTCTTCAGAGTCCGTGATTCTTGCCATACAAACCACATACATATGTGTGTTGCATACATGTAAAGGACAGATACCAACGGTTCTCATGTACGCCAAGACGTCCAGTTTGCAAAGACTAAGTACGCTGACTACCGCAGATACTGATATCGACACTTATCGCTTCAGGCTAGTCGATCAAAAGCTTCACTGTATAACTAGCTCGTACAACATCCACTTGCCCGAGGAAAGATCAGAGCATTTGCCCCGGTGATCAGGAAGGAAGCACAGGGCCGGGCTCTAGAGTGTATATACAACTACAGATACAACTACATACTGGATGAGATAGGGTCTTCTACAAGTTGATTATACGGCAAGTCAAGGCTAGTCGGTCAGCTAGCTGAGTGCTAGATAAATGCTCAACCAAGCGTAGTCAAAGTCAAAAGCCAAAGCCATACCACTTGTTCAGGGATAGCGTCACTGCACTACCGAATAAATAAGAAGGTGAAAACCCCAAGTAACGTCAATGACTAACTCGGGTGGGGCCTATCTGTCCAATCATAGGCCACTTAGTATATCTGTATGTAGCAGAAGTCCGGGGAGGGATGGATGGAAGCTTGGCCGAGGGCAAACTAGGAAGAACGACAAGAGAAAGTCTGTCTTGCTTCTTTTTATCCATGCTGAACCCAGCCAGTCTGGTACCTGTACATGTATGTAGTTGTAAGTTAAAACTATCATGGGATAAAGGAGGGGCTTTCAGTAAGGCTGCATAGCCGTCCCTGTCAAATTGCTCACTGCCGTTGACATAAGACCCAGGCATCATCATCAAGTATTGTTAGATTCTATGCTATGTATCCATGTATGTAGAAGTGCTGCTTGTCAAGCTGGTCTGATAGCAAATCATGTTTTAACTTTTCATGTTGCCGCAAAGTCTTGTTGAAACTGGGTATTACGCCATGCTTCGTTCTCTCTCCCTGCGTCGTTGCAATATGAATGACATCAGAGTTACAATCTAAGCCATGTGAATTTGATCTATCGTTAACATCCAGAACTACACGTACATATACATATGTATTTGTATGTATCTGTATATCATAAACATATAAGCTACAGCGCTAATAAGCGCCACGCTGTTGTTGACAATTCGATCGCGTCCACATTAGCGTTTGCACACAGGCTTTCAAAGCCCCAAGATCAGAAAAGCCTGTGTTGTTGTCGCGCCATTCTGCTAAAAGTTGGAGCTAGTACGAATTCAGCACCAAGTAAACAAGGGAAGGCACAAAACGTCCGGGTCTTAATATGATGGTTGTTTATGTTTGTGTTGTCGTAGTAGATTAAAGGCATTGGCATTATTGTAGCGATGCATGATATGGCAAATGCACCCAGTTAAAGCTTATTGCTAGGCAAAGCGCTAGGCAAAGACGGTCGAGCTTCCCACCTCCATTGTGGCAAGCCCATGAACAATGTATGTATCTGTAAGTTGGGACTAGCTGAGTGCATATTAGTGGAAGCAAGTTGCCAGCCACGATCCTCTTTAACTTTTTGTTTCTATAGCCAAATCGCGTCTATCAACAAATAAAAACATGAAAATGATTATGCCTATTATCGATATCAAACAAAATAATATGCAAAAGCGCCGTCGTCTTAAGTAGAAACCACCCCTCGGCCAATAGAATCGAGCAAAACTGCCAATGTCCGGGCCTGTAGGCGCCGACTGCGCTTTATGGATGATTTACAGATGACGGCTTTGTTGATTATTTACAATTCTATTAGTGTTGCCATGCGGAATTTCGATCAATCTATACTAGTCAACTATGTATTTATTGTTAGAGAAAACAGCTAGAGCGAGCCTCACTCAGAAACGGCAGGAGCTGAACTCAAGTTTGTCTACACAGCAGGTAGCTACTGTACTTCACTCACCATGTTGATTACTCAGTATTTTCCCCTCTTTTGTTTTGTTGATAAAACTCTATCGCGAAATTCTCAATAGTCTCATATTTCTATATATTACCAATTCTCCAGCTTGAAATCAAACGGTGCCATTAAACATCGTGACTTCATCACATGATGCAAAATCTGTATTTTCCATTACCAGAAAACACTGTATTCAAGGTATGTACCTCCATATCCGCCCTCGCTATTGCTACCACTTGGTATACAAATACAGTCCAAGCTGCCATGTTTGCCCATCAGCAAGTCAGGGCCGAGACCTCAAAGCCCAAAAGCTAGGACGGCCATCGTCAAGGCCTATTGTCTGGAGAGTCTTATCCATCAAAACGCCCCCCCTGGTCTCAAACACACATTCTGGGGACTTCGCTTCACACCAATGTGTGGGCTTCGTGTTGGTTGGCCTTATAGTCGTCTTCTGGTCTTCTAGAGCCTATTGCTGGATCCTGCCAATCCAATCCAATTCAGGAACATTCAAGTGAATGGATCCTCGTCGCTTGTTTATTTTTCCCTTTTTTTCTTCTTTTTTTCGCTTTCTTTTTACGGTGTTTCTGACATACTCTAGACGAAGCCTCATTCAAAGACTTGAGTCTCCTTCAACCGACGCAAACTCTTCGGTAAGCCCCATCCACCTCGATTCAACAGCATCTTTAGCATCAGGCCGCTCATGTCGTAGTGGTATTAATCATCAATCCCCCCTTCTTAAGCCAGTCGCATCGTAGCATGTGTCAATGGCAACGATGCATGGCCCCTTCATTCCGCCATTTCAACCCCAGACGAGCGTGCTTCTATGTCCTTCTTTGCAGGTGCACCTCGCATTACGATTTTCCTGTCTATTTCTCATGTCCCAGTCCCAGTCCTTGCCGTAGTTCTAGGCTGCTGACACGAAAATACAGACAGGCCCAAGTCGTTCTCCAAAGCCTCACAAGCCACATCTATTTCGCAGCCGTCCCGTCCCAGGCGTCTTGAAACTAACCAATTTACCCCAGCAGCCACTTCAGCGGTCCGTCTTGATAGTCTCAATCTCAGCTTGCATCTCGCTATCTTTCCTTTGTTTCTTTTGTCCTAAGCCCACGTTGCAATACTCACTTGTCATTGCCGAAGCTTCATCGTCTTCTTTTCGAACAATCTATCAACAACGTCTCGACCTTCGCTTACATATCGATTAAAATTTCGATACCCTTTTTTTCTTCGGTACCACTCTCTTTGCTTGATTTACTTCTTCGTCGACAACTTGCAAACGCGCATAACACCACTTACTAAGATATCCGGTCATATTATCGTACCTTTGTCTCTCTTTACGCCTATCTGTTCCTTTTTTTT
>RHDR01000044.1:0-87963 GCA_009806295.1 Davidsoniella neocaledoniae | reverse complement strand
TCCCCTACTACCCGCCCATCCAGCAGTTCCTAATAAACGGCGATGCACCAGCCTGGCTACATACCGCATATCCGCAACAGCAGCAGCAGCAGAGCAGCAGCAACAGCAACCACCTCCACCGCAGCTGGCCTACAACCTTGGCCGGGGCATGCCTCCGCCCATTCGTGCCCATGAGCAGTGTCAGTACCCAGCCGGCCATGCTCCCGAGACCGACTCCCTCGCCTGCTCTGGCTACGCCGTACCAGCCCCCACCTATCCCGCCGGCTATGCAACAACAGCAGCCTCCGACTCCATCGTCTGTTCATATCACCAACAGCGTCCTGACCCCGCCAATCTCCATGGCTCGAGACTTCACACCTGGCGTGCCTTTTGTTTCTGATCATATGCATACTGCTGCCCCGCTTGTGTCTTCAGAGGTCCCCGCAATTGTCTCGTCTCAGCCGTACTCACACCCATCGGCTCCTCCGTCTGTTTCGTCTCTAGTCGTTTCTCCCGCTGCTCCGGTTGTTGCTTCTACTCCTCTCGCACAGACCCCCGTTCAGACTCATGTTACATCTTTGGCTTCATCTCCCAGCTCACGGGAATGTGTCTCTGAACCTAGATTCATTGCTCCGGTATGCTGTTCCTGAATCCCAGCATTGATTTGTGTTACAGTATTGTTGAGAGGATGTGCCAATAGCTAACTTAATCTTTAAATAGGTCCCTTGGCTGTCATGCCCCGTGTCCGATTGGCCCATTAGAGCACCGAGATCGAGAAGACGAAGACGTGCACCTCTGCAAGATGGTGCTGAGCTCCTGAGACAGCATGTTGTTGAGCATCCTAAAGCCAACTCCATCGATACGGTTGCAACCGCTGAGCCGAGAAAACCCACCGGGACGACACCCACCGATACTCCTATCACTGTTGCTTCAGCTACTCCTCAGAACAAGGCTACCCCCAAGGCAGCCAAGCCCGTGGTCCCAATCGTGCCTGTTTTGCCTAAAGCTTCCGCCAAGGAATCTGTCAAGGAGGAAAGAATCACAAGCTTACCTAATACCGACAAACTACAGCCTCAGAGTGCACCTTCTGAAAGTACTAATGGTGAAGTTATCCTGACGCCTTCGTCAGATAACACATCAGAAGCGGATCCTGAAGAGCCAGAGTCGGGCTCTAAGCCTACTACCGAGACCAAGGATAAGTCTCAGACTGCTGATCAAGCGCCTGTCGCTGTTCCTGCCCCAGTAAAGCCTGGCTCATGGGCAAGCCTCTTGAAAAAGAACAAACAACAAACCATCAATGCTTCTGAGCCTGCTGCTTATACCAATGGCACTAGCACAAAAGTAGTTGCGGCTCTGACTGTAAACGGAACCGCCACTCCCTTCGTCAAAGAAAAAAGTCGTTCACTGGCCGACGCTCTACGGTCGTACAAAGCTACTGACCCTGAACACATTGCATTCCTTGAACCCCGTGGTCTTGTCAACGGTGGTAACATGTGCTACATGAACTCTGTAAGGCTCACCATGCACGAAACAACCGGAAAGACCCATGTCGTACTGATATTCTAACACATTTTGTTATGTAGATTCTGCAAGTTTTAGTGCATTGCATTCCCTTCTATAACTTCCTAGATCATGTCTACAAGAACTCTACCCTTAGCTTCAATAGCAACACACCTTTGATTGATGCTATGGTATCCTTATCCAGGATTTCCAAATTACTGCTTCGGCGCCTAGTTCCGAAAAGCTGCGTGAAATAATCCGCAGCAAGGAGCGCCAGTTTGGCGAGGCTTTCTCTCCTACCTCATTATACGAGACCATGAGAAAGTCTAAGCGTTTTGCCAACATGGAGCAGGGCCACCAACAGGATGCCGAGGAATTCCTTGGTCTTCTCCTGCAGGTATTGGATGATGAATGTACTAAGGTCCTCGCTTCCAGCGCCGCCCCTACTCTGGCAGAACCTTCTACCGAGGGCAGCGCTACTAACGGTTCCGGTGATGATTGGATGGAAGTTGGTCCTGGCCAAAAGGCTGCTGTTTCCCGTGTCACTGGCCAGAATTCGACCTCACCCATATCACGTATCTTTGGTGGATTTTTCCGCTGTGAACTCTTGAGACCGGGTATGAAGTCGTCTTTGACCACCCAGTTCTTCCAGTCCCTCCAACTTGATATCGATGTCTCACACATTGTCAACATTTTGGATGCTCTGAAACACATGGGTAGAAAGGAAGTTGTCATTGATGACGCTTCTAAGGACAAGGGCCGGGTAACTACACAGACGCTGATCTCAGAATTGCCTCCTATCTTGATTCTTCATCTCAAGCGCTTCCAATTTGATGCCGAGGGCGGCACGGTGAAGCTTTGGAAGAATGTTGGCTATCCTCTAGATCTTGAGATACCACGTGAGGCTCTTTCTAAGCAAATGCTGACTCGCCTCAATGGCCAGAGTAATCCTCTACCCAAGTATCGACTAAGTGCTGTCGTATACCATCACGGCAAGAACGCTAGTGTTGGTCATTACACGGTTGACGTTCTGCGCCAGGATGCCAATGAATGGATTCACATTGACGACACCAAGATCGAGCAGATTCGGGCTGAAGATGTAGCTTACGCTGGTGCTGAGGACGCTTCTCGGGGTGTCCGACGAGATGGCGAAGGCGGGACATCTACCAGCGGTAATCGCTTTGGCGTGATGAATGGTGATGATGATGACGATGATGGTTGGAAACAAGTCATATCTCCCGCCAACGGTAACAAGCGATGGAGCAGTGTAGCCACTAGCACAACCCCCGCTACCACCAATAACAACAACACAGCTAGCAACACCATCGCTAGTGGAAAGCCAAGCACCAACAAGGGCAAGCATGCGCAAGCTCTTAACGACAGCAAGGTCGCATACATTCTGTTCTACCAACGGGTGTGAGTATACCTGTGTTTCGTCTATAGTTTTTCCTTTCCTTGTTGTCTTGACCGCAGGTGTTCGTCTTTTGCTTGTTTCTTTCCGGTCTTTTATTTCTTTAGTTTTCTTTTTGAGGGCGGGAGGGTTCCGATTTCTTTCCTTTCTTTTCGCTATTGATTTCATCAGAACGTCAGGCAGTGGCCATAAAGTGCAGTTTTTGGGGGGGTTTACGCATATGCATATTGCTAGATTATGGGCGGTTCTTTTTATTTTTTTCATGCCTCTCTGACGCATTTCCTTACATAACCTAACCCTCAACCTTCCATCATCTTCATCTCTTTCTGTCTACGGCTTCAACCCCTCTTATCTTCCACTCACGTCTTCTTCTGGTGCCCATTCTTCCTTCCTCTGCAGTCTTGAACCCTAGCTGTAAACTGCTTCTACTTACCATCTTAACATCTATAACTATAACTACTCTCAGGTTGTCTCTCACGGGATATTCTCTACCCTCTTTCGCTTAGCTTATCAGCAGTTTCATACGATAAGCGCGCGCTAAGCCACTCACATCACGTCTTCATAGATTGTCTATGGACTCATACGTATTCACACTTTTCTTGTCTATCCTTTTTCTATCTTCCCATAGTCTCTCTATCTCGTGATACCACCAACCCTTCCTTTCATCTCCCCTGTCTTCATTTCCCTTACACGAGGGCTAAGAGTGGTTTTTTATCTGTCTTTCCTTGGTAGGGCCTCTTTTTTCTCAAACTTTGATTCCATTGCTTTTTTTTCTCTTTCTCTCAGGTCATAGAGAGAAGAACAAAAAAGGCAGCAGGATTACTGACTGCCTCATATGCATCTTATCAGCATTTCAAATAAACAAAATTTTCATCTCCAAGTCATGATTCTATTACATTGTATTTCTGATATGTTTTATTATACGCCATGAAGAATGACAAGTAGCTGTAGGCCAAAGGGAGATTAAATTGTATTAATAGAGTCTTTCTTACCAGACATGATGTTTGTAAGACCGAGTTTAGGCAGGTTGCTCGAACGCGGGGCAGGCAGCTCAGATAGGATTAGTTCGTAAGCTTGTTCCATGGCCAAAATCCCTCGGTCCGTCTCTTTATATGGTTCTTAGTCTATAATATAATATTGAGCAAGCATATATTGTAAAGCTAAGAGATTTTTGTTCTGTGCGCAACGCTAGGTTCAAGATTTAACCAAGATAAAAGTTGGAAAAATACCCAACAATTTCAGAGGCGAGCCAAATAGTGTAGTAGATTTATAGGCTCTTCTAGATTCCTCACGGATACAAAGCATATCGAGAAAAGTGGATGGAAAGGTTGACGTGATGTCAAGTTCCATTTTTCGGGCACTAATACCTAGTGTAGATTAGTGATCTTCTAATTAACTCTAGATAACTACGCTTAATAAGATAGCCGATTAAAGGAAAGGAATAAAAGTAGATGGCGGGTAAATCATTGTTTTTCGGTTACATGTTATTACTTTGTCTAAATATTACACAAGTTTAGAATAAGTTGATGCCTTTTTGGGGGTTCTTTCCATGTGCTTTGCTATTTTTGGGTGACCGATATAACTACTGTTTTCTATATAAAGACTCTTCCCCCTCAACATACATAGTATCACTAATATCAAGCTG
Source organism: Davidsoniella neocaledoniae (assembly GCA_009806295.1). Taxonomy (NCBI): domain Eukaryota; kingdom Fungi; phylum Ascomycota; class Sordariomycetes; order Microascales; family Ceratocystidaceae; genus Davidsoniella; species Davidsoniella neocaledoniae. Next base: position 83,428 of record RHDR01000044.1, on the reverse strand, counting down.
TACTATACTGTGGTCAGGTCATCTGCTCTGATCGTTAGATTTATCTCGTTCCCATTGGCCTTTAGGTTCCTTCTAGATGGTACAGAGTCGAGCCCAAAACAGTTATAAAAGGACTTATATTTCTATTGGATAAAAAGGATATACCCCCTCTTCTCGATTTATATATATAATTTCTCTCTATCTCTCTTTTTTTTCTTCTTTTTTTTCCTGTTTCCGGCTTATCGCTGTCATCGTTTACGCGAAGGTTTCTCTAACATCACGACTTTGTCCAGTAGCCGGTACAACATCTAGCTTATCCAGATTTAAGTTAACCCTAATATCAGACTGTCGATTTATATCTCGTTCCAGCCATTTCGTTACGTATGCGATTTCTCGATAAGTTTATGGACGATTAGTCAGTATACGATTACGGCCACTCTTCAGTTAAACTACGAGAATATAACGTTTCTTTTCTGGTACTCAATTTTTTTGTCGATCCAATATCCTCGCTTCAGTATTAGGACAAAGGTGTGTAAATTGATATATCGTCTTCTCTCAACTTCCGTTCCAAATTTCTTACTACTGGTATTCCTCGGATGCCACCCTGCCAAAGCAAATGGAAACACACAGGTCAACGACCTATTTCTTAGAGTGACACTTTGATGACCAATCACCTGTTTGTATGGGCTTCATCTTCTTTTTGTTCCTTGGCGTTGTTGCTTATGATAGCTATTGAGATTGAGCTGTCTTGCGTTGCTCGAGATGACGACTGTGTGAGCAGATACGCGCCCACCTTTATAGGGCATGGCCATAGCTCTTTTCCATCTCTAGATCAAGGTTGAAACTTCTCAAGCAATACCCCGCCTGTCCTGTGCAGTCCATTCGATCCGAGATTAGCGAAAGGCCAGTCCAAAGTTGGGTTTGTCTAGCAGAGGCCTTTATTAGGCGCTTGCGGAAGCATTCACTGGAAAAAAACTAATAATCAAGGTTGAAACAAGGTAAAGTTGCATCTTGTTGAATCTTTCTTGTGATGTGGTGCCATATTTTGGCTACTCTACCTCATATCTGGTCCAAGTCAGGCCAAGTTAAGAAAGATAAGCTATTGAGAAGCAAGGCAGTCTCATAAGACCATGCCATCCATGTCGATGTGCTTTTGCTTTTTCTTCTTTGGTTTCTACATACTACTCGGTAGTGTAAGCAAGATCTTATCTTTGGTGGTCAAAAAGTCTTGCCTACGTTGTTAACTCTCGCCAAGAGTCCGAGTGCCCCTCTTCGGATCGAGATCTGGCGCATATCTTGTGGTTTTTGTTTACCTATTTTTTTTTCTTGCCCGTTAATAGCTGTTGGTTTGATATCACATCACTGTATACAGTATCGGCTAAGCTATACACACTTCAACCAAGACCTCCCTTTTTTTTTTCTTTTCCTCTGTCTTTCCTTATTCCTATATCATTGTGGCTGGTTGAATAGGATAAGTTGGCCTACTATCAAAAAGAGACCGGAGTAAATTTTTCTCTCTTTTTCTATCATGTTCATCACAGAATCAAAGACAATATATCACTTTCCCTTTTTCTCTTGCATCTTCTCAAGCCGAGACAAAATATAACAAGAAAAAAAACCAAAGAGTCGGTCGCACTGCAGAACAGGAACCGAAAGAAGACACAAAAAGCATTAGCCAGAAAAACCCCCAAATTTATATTCTTTTTTTTTTTCATCACCCCTGGCTGGCCCCTAAACCGCCCTCTCGTCTGTCCCACGTTGCGGCAACTGCTCTTTTTGGGAACGTGACGATATCACCGGAAAATAGCAGGTATAGATAAACCGCATAAATATTTTCTCTTTGGAGCTCTTGCCAACTCAGCATCGCCAGATTTTGAACTCCTTTCTTGTTTTTTTCCTCAGCCCATTTTCGTCCTTTCTTTTCTCTTTGTATTCTTTTTTTTTTATAACTCTATTATGATTTTTTTCGCTGCCCGTCAAAGCCTTTCCATCCAGCTCGAACTTAATATTTAGCATTCCAGCCCGGTTCACTTGGTTTTCTCTGATAATCTGATTTCCCGCTCTTCTTTTTATTTTTTATCTTCTCTTTTAAATCTACCGCCCGTACATAAAAGCTTAGGATATATTTATATTGCATATACACCATACCATATACACATCTTTCTCTACCACTACTCTCATAATCACAATAAAGCAAAACCACATAACACAGCATAAAGAATGGATGCTTACTCAGTCTCGTGTAATGATAGTCTGGAAAAACGACTCAACTCCCGGATCTACCAGGACTATTTTGCCTTCCAGGCTCGCTTTCCCCCATCTTCGCCATTATCTGACAAATCTTCGCTATTCAGCACAATGGTCAGTTGCTGCTAATATGCCCTCGTATGCCACCTTGAATCTAACACAATCGTATCACAGTCAAATTCTACTGCCTCTAGTAAACACATAGCCGTGGTTGGCGCTGGATTTTCCGGCCTCCGATGTGCCGATGTATTACTCAGCGCCGGCTTTAACGTGACGCTTCTCGAGGGCCGGTCACGAATCGGTGGTCGTGTCCACCAAATCACTTTAACCAACGGCCACACCGTAGACATGGGCGCCAACTGGATCCACGGAACCTCGGACAACCCCATTCTAGAGCTAGCCAAGACTACCGGCACGGCGTGTAGCGGCTGGGACGCAACCCAGTTCGTCTGTGACGCCGACGGTACCCAGCTAGACGAAAAGGAGCGTACGGAGTTGGCGGACTTGATGTGGAGTGTCATTTTGGATGCCTTTGCCCATTCAAATGCGAATAGTGCAAGCATCGATCCTAGTGAAAGCCTATTCGATTGGTTCGAGAAGGAGGTTCCCACCAGACTGCCAGAGACTGTGGAGGGGTGGGAGCGTAAAAGACGCATTGTCATGCTCATGGCTGAGAACTGGGGTGCATTTATCGGATCACCCGTCGAACGCCAGAGTCTTCGGTTCTTCTGGTTAGAAGAATGCATCGAGGGCGGTATGTCTCAATCTATCGAGACCCAGACATCTAGCCCTGTCCATCTGTCCCGATAATCATGAACCATCACTAACATCTCATCCTTGTAGAAAACCTCTTCTGCGAGGGAACGCACAAGGATATTCTTGCTGCTGTAGCTGCACCAGCATTGGCTAATGCAAACATTCTCTACAACCACATTGTTGAAAGCGTCAACTACGAGACTCCCGGTAAAGTCCAGGTTAAGATTCGTCCACAAGATGGCCTAGCGGTAGACAATGGTGTCATGGAGTTCGACGATATTGTCTTGACCACACCACTCGGCTGGCTCAAAAAGAACAAGAAGACGGCCTTCACTCCGACTCTTCCCCCCAGATTAGACCAAGCTATTGATTCTATCAGCTATGGGTGTCTCGAAAAGGTAAAAACCAAACCCCCTCAAAAACCCATCCCCTTGCCACACGTCAAATTCTAATCTCATCCACCTTCTATGACCAAACAGGTATACATTTCTTTCAGCACTCCATTCTGGCAACCCCCTCCCACAGAATCAGATCCCGATCCTGCTCCCTTCCAGGGCTTTTGCCAATGGTTATCGCCAACATATACGCCAACCATAAATCCATCCAACTGGGCCCAAGAAATGGTCGAACTCGCCTCTCTCTCTGCCACCGAAGATGCACATCCCACTCTTCTCTTCTACATCTACGGCGCACAGAGTCATCATCTCACGTCAACTCTACGCTCTCTTCCATCCGAAGAAGCTAAACACGAATTTCTCGTCGGCTATTTCACGCCCTATCTTTCCCATTTGCCTAATTGGGACCCTAATGACCCTCAGTGCCGCGTTGTTCAGTGTCTCGCTTCGGATTGGCTCGGTGATGAACTCGCTGGAAACGGTAGTTATGGAAACTTTCAGGTCGGTTTGGTCGAGGGCGATGTCGATATCGAAACTATGCGTGAGGGCTTGCCCGGTCAGGGTCTTTGGTTTGCGGGTGAGCACACAGCTCCATTTGTCGGTCTAGGAACGACTACTGGTGCTTATTGGAGTGGTGAATCTGTTGGTCGTCGGATAGCTGATAAGTATGAGGCGAGTGCATAGCCAGTAAGTCCTTAAAACTAAAGAAGAATCATATCATATCATATCAATGCCATATCATCATAAACAAATAGAAAAGTGTATTACTATCATTACTGGGACCATTAGCCCCGTAGAAGGCACCACCCAAAGGCTAGGTACGATCCCCTAAAGACCTAATGTAAATAAATGTATTACTATGCCTCCCGTCAATCTATCCCTGCTCTTAGTTTAGCTGCAAGCCGCCAACATAACAATTTCTAGACGCAATAGCGTAATTGACGGCCATAGCCATGGCCGTCATGTGGCCCTTTGAAGCGTCGAACTTTTCCTTTCGGGGCAATCTCGTGCCGGCCACCGTGCCTCCGTTGGGCATGCCAAATCCGTCGACGTACAGAACGTTTGGATAGGCATATGGCGAGAACTCACGGAAGGCAAAGCTGGAAAGCGTCGAGAGAGTCTCGCCAGCGTGGTTGGCTAGCTGTGGCTGTCTCCAACGCCGGCGGAAAGAAACCGGAGCAGGCGTCACAAACCACGACAAGATATGAAAGTCATCATGCGTATTTGCGTCTGACGGATGGCCGATTGCCCGCTCTGACTGCAGCTTGCGGATCTGGTCCACGGCCATTTCCTGGTGATTAGGCGTGTCGGACCAGCTGTTGAACCGTGGGAGTGCGTCCTGTCGATAGATTCCGTGGGCTGATTCATCGATCTGCTGAATTGGTGACCGCTTGATCGTTACCACGCAGCCCAGGCCATCGCCAATGAAGGCATTCATTGTCGTCTCGCCTAGATTTCCCTTGATGCGACACGGACGCTCAATCTTGTGGAATTTGGACAGGATGACATTCCACTTGGCTGGCCGAAGAGGTGCATAGTTGTTATCTATATCAAAGCCAGAGTCAGCGTTGACATCTAGAAGAACCAGTTCTCCGGGGAAATCCCGCATAAAGCGGTTCACTTGGTTGACAGCGTCCTCAACTGAGATGCCATTGGCTCCGAACCGGCCTGAATAGTGGCATAGCATCGTACGACCACCATTGCCAAAACAGGGCCGAATATCCAACCATCGAGATCCCCGCATGAGCTGCTGGTAGATGTCCAGGATCTGATTCTGCGTGTTCCCCGGTGTCGAAAACAGCGTCTGGCCGTTCATGGTGCTCATGCCAGCATTATGCGAGCCTGGCATGCACACATGCTTCAACTTGCGCTCACCGATGACATTCCGAGTACGCTGCATCCACGTGACCGGTGGGTTGTAGCTCGTCCAGAACCCGTCCGTTTCGGAGCCAATCAGACCCCATTGCATCGTACGTCCCCGAACACCCGGGCCGGGAAACTTGAGCTGAATGGCTTCCCCGTTGCGCACATCACGTGCCGGCACATTGGTATGAACGATCTCAACAACGTGCCGGGCACCATACGGTGTGCGGCGTGGGTGCACAAAAGCCTTGACGTGGAACTTGCGGTGGTGGGTGCCGACGAGCTCGTAAAAGGCATCGCCCGAGCCGATGTGGTTGTTACGGCCACCAAACTGCACAAACACCTGAATAGCACTGCCGCTCGGAATGTCGGTCCAGCCTTCATCCTAGTGAAGCATCTGGTTTGACCGTGTGCGTACCAACCGCATCTTGTACGGCGTGCCGTTGACAATGGAAAGGTACGCGGTGCCGCTAAACGAATGCTCGCCAAAGATGATATTGCCATTTCTGGGTCGCTCCATCGCCGAGACTGGCTCATTGTCGCAGTGCTGGATGTTGGCCGCTTTGGAGTACCAGACACAGTCGCCGTCCATCTTGGGGTCAGCACTGCAGATCGACGAGAGGTTCTTGTGATGGACAGTCGAGTGGGCCATCGTCAGCGTGAACATGGGGTTCTTGACATCGTGAGCATTATCTTGCCACGGTTCGAGAAACGGCTGGACTTTGTCAAAAGTCTCGATGGTTGCTACTGCAGAGCAAAGCCAGGCCTGCATAACGCAGAAGGCGGAAACAAGGAAAGGATGGAGGAATTTCATAATCATAAAGAGATACGAGTAAGTGGACGTTGAGGATAGAACTTTTGGTATTGAAACTGATCAGTAAAGAAAACAAGGTAATTTGACTGTGGAAAATGAAGTGTTGTTGTTAAATGAAGAAAAAAAATCTTGTTTATGTTATTGAGGTCGTGATTTGATGATGTCAACAACAAGAAAATGGAAAGAGTACATGTAGCTTCTTGTCATGTAAGTTGAGAAAGGGTTAGGGTTGGTATGACAACAAATCAGTTAGTTAATCGGGATGATACATATTGTGAGGTATGAAAACAAGATGAATTCTATATGTATAGTAATGCTGAATATGAAATAAGTAGTGCCGTGAACCAAAGAAACAAAAAATAAGGACGATATGACATGCATTTTCAGAATCATCTCTGGTTACCAATCGTCCATTCCCACACTCTTCCTTCTTCGTCTCCCGTGTAAATACCACTCGGCGTAGCCATGACGCAGCTGATGGCCGAGTCTCCCTTGCCTTCAGGATGCTCTAGCTTCCGCACAGCCTCGAGACACCAACGGCCCTTTTTGATTGTCCTCTTCCATACTACGACTTTGCCACGACGATGACCGGTGAAGATCAAGTCCGCCTCGCTCCATTCCGTCCCGCAACCATCATAGAAGGCCACTGAGTAGACAATGTCATCGTCAGGGTCTGCGGCGGAATTGCAGACGCGCTGGTCGAGTAGGATATCACCGTTGATGGAGTACAGGATCACAGCACCCCCCGCGGCAATCATGATGTCGCCATTGGCATCGCTGACAGCTAGAGCATCGATACGTCGGCCGGCAGGGACGTTGAGACGACGCACAAGCTCGAGACGATTCAGATCCCAGACACAGGCCTGGCCGTCACTGACACTGACTAGCATACTAAAGGCCATGCTCGCAGCCAGCAGCTCGACGGGACGACGATGGGCAAACAAAGCCTTGCGCATGGAAACATCAACAGAGCGTCCTGGAGACGTAGTCAGTGAGAACACACCAATGACGCAATCGGCACCGGCGGTGATCAAAGTCTTGGAGTCGGGCAGCAGCACGGCTGAGAGTGCCATCCGGCGTGAAGATTCTCACATAGGCCAGCCTGCTTCCGTGACTCGGCGTAGAAGAAACGCAGTGACGAATCGGCAAATCCAAAGTCAAGGTACTTGTCGTATGGTGCAAAGTGGCGACGGAATGGCGAAGCTACGAGTAGACGGCCCAGCTTAGGTGCGAAGACGAGGGAAGCCACTCGCTCATGAGTTTCTGTCTAGGGTTAGTATGTGATGTAAATGAAGACTGGGGTTGGGAGTAGATTCGCTAGCTAGATGATGGGAAACTTACCATGGATGGGCGCCGAGATGCGCTTCAGCTGGTATATGGAAGTGTCGAGGCGACGACTAGCTGCATACAAAACTTCACGCTGGGGATGAGGTCGCGAGAAGATCATCTTGGGCGTCTGGCCAAAGTTGTGGATGACGCCGGCCGCGATGCGCTTCTCCTGAAGGTCCTCGATATCGTCCAGGTTGCTCGCACCCTCATACGACTGCCAGTGGAACACGTTCATGGCGTCGACGGCAGGCTCGCCGCGCTGCTTGTAGCCAAAGACAAGGTCGATCCAGGCATGCAGATTCTGTGACACGTAGGGGCACTCGAGGGCCTCGCGATGCTTGCGCACGAATATAGCCGGGTTGCCATGGGCCCACGGCGGGAGGTCGACATTATCGACGATGTCGCCAGTGCTCTCACGTGTGCCAAAGGCGTAGCCGTTGATGTTCGATAGGAAAGCCGGCAGACAGAAGAACTCGGGGATAAGCTCGCGCACATCGGTCTTATGGTCGGCCGATGCCGAGCGCCAGGCACCGGGAATGCTATGGAACAGGCGGTCGGCGTGGTCGAAGGCGCCACCTTGTAGCAGGATGAACGAGTGCACAAATGGTGGTAGACGAATTAGATACGAAGACACGATCATGGCCGTGCTGTAGTGCGTGCCGTAGTGGAACGGCGTCTCGCCGATCTCGGCCAAGGCGTCGTAGTTCTCGCGGTAGCTAGCCATGCGGCCGGCCGTCTGCATGCCCATTGGCTTGCTGAGATCACGGAAGGTGGCCGGGTCGTTGAGGTCGAGCTCCTCAGATGTGTAGTCGGCAAGTACCCACGGGAACACGGGATACTGCGTTAGATCGTTGAAGGTGCGCCCGGCCATGGTGTTGACCATCATGAGGTAGTGGAAATTGCTCATCTCGCCGCGCTGCCAGCGTCTGGTTACAGCGTGTAGAGGGTTCTGTGATGTCTGTGCAAAGAGACCGCCGATTCGTTGACCAAGTCCGAAGCCGCCTGCCACACCAGAGCCGGAGCCGGAGCCAGCACCATCGTCGGCCCCGCGGAGCACCCGCAGACTCTCGAGACGCCACGCATCGTCGCTGAGCGGAGCTGCTGCGCCTGTGCCGTGCTGGCGCCTTGGCAGCCAGTTGCACAAACAAAGCGTCTCGTCGGCTAGTGTCGATAGCTGTCATCAGGTAGCTGCGGCCGTCGGTGAAGAACACCTCGATAGCCACATCGCGGAACAGGAACCGCCGCTTGCTCAAACTCAGCACGTCTGCCCACAGCCAGAATCGGCTTTCCTGCTCCGTTGGCCGTGCCGTGACGGCGGCGGCCTTGGGGTCCATAATGATCTGCGAGTATGGGTCACGTTCATCGGCCGGTGCTTGCCAGGCATTGACGATCTCGCCAGTGGCGCAGTGGAACACGCCGTCCATCATGTACAGCGCGTCCTTGCCAACGATCAGGATGCCCTCGCACGCCTCCAGGCCAATAATGCGCGAGATGTTGAACACTGACTGCACCGAATCGTTAGGCTGCAGCCGCCTCATCACCTTGCGGTTTTTGTCCTCGAAGCCGTCGTCACCCTCAGCAACGTCGTTGGGGTCTTCGATCAACTCGAAGTCGTCTTCCGCCGTCAAGCCATCGCCTGCCCCGGCAACATCTTCAGCGTCGGTCACGTCTGGGAAGCTATCTCTAATGTCTGTGCCATTAGGGTCCGTCACGATCGACGCGACTCGACCGAGCGGGGATCCGACGTTGCCCGACTGCGTGTGCGCCGACAACCAGCGAAGATGTATTGACCCGTAGCGATGGCGGGTTGTTAGAGTTGGAGTTAGACGTGGCATCCGTATGGCGTCGCTTCGGCTGGTACTCGCTGTGTGCCGACGAGTAGTCGGGAAGCAGGCGCAGACGCATACGGTTACGGCCTTCAGTGCGGTCTAGCTTCCACTTGGGTGCCGGTGGCTCGACCCCACGCAGGTGCTCTGGCGTGAACGTGAAGATGGCGCCGGGGAGGCTTAGCTCGCGATCCATCTTGGAGTATGCCTGGGCCAGGAACACCATATCATCGGTACGGTCTTGTGCCAGCCGCTGGTGCTTTGTGTGCTCGGTGTGGTAGATACTCTTCATCCACGCACTGTTGCTTAGTCCATGGCGGTGCAGTATCGAATCACGTGCCACCGCCTCTGCATGCCACTGTCGTAGCTTGTCTTTGCGTTTCAGTAGACGGCTGCGCGCGCTCTCGGCGGTCCGCTGGTTCTCGGTGGCTACAAATTCTTCCCAGGCCTTAGCTAGACTGCCGAAGAAGAGGGCGTCTAGGGACTCGCGATGGCCATCCACCCACTCTAGGAAGGCATCATTATCAAGCTCGGTGACAACCTCAAAGTCGCGAAGCAGAGCCATGTTAGTACGGCTTCGAACGCTGTTTGCGATGCTGCCATTGCCTCCAGAGGGGTGCCCAAAGCGAAGGAACGCAGTAGCTTCGTCCGGCTTCTGTACCATCATAATACGCATGATAGTCGCGGCTGCGACCCGGACGGCGGGCCGCGTGTCTACCAGCTTCACATATAACTGGTACCACAGCAACTTCATGCACTCCTCTTCCGCACTGAGCGAGCCTAGGATGGCTGCCTGCCAGTACATAATACGGTCCATGACTTCTACAGCTTTGGTGTCTGAGCCCGAAGTCTCAACGAGACTCGGGTCGTCCATCTCCGAGAGCTGGAGCAGAATCAGCTTCAGGAACGTGCTGCGAAGTGTTGCTACTGCCTGTGAACATAGCCGTACGCTCTTGAGGGCTGCTACATCTGGCTGCTGCAGGTGCTCCAAGCAAGAGCCCGTGAACTCAAGCATGCTATCGGCACCACCAATGAACCAGCCGGCAAAGATTGAATCGAGAACCACATGCACATTGAAGCGCGCCAAGTTCATGAGAATGCGTGGCTCTGTGACCAGGCTTAGGTTTAGCTGGATCTCGGTACGCAGGTGCTGAATCGTGTGCCGTAGGATATATGACTCAAAGTACGCTTGGTGCTCTTGGAAGCCCGGTGGAATTTTGCACGCCAGGTTGAAGCCAGGAAACTCCTTGCGGTTCAGAATCTGGTCGGCAAATATGGCCACTACAAGTTCCAAAAGACCTTGTAACACCACGCTACTAGTCTGCTGGCTCTCTGTACGCCTGAACTGTCTCTCGCGCGGTGGTGGCGACAGTAGAGGTGTCAGACGAGCCGCACTAGGCCCCTTCTTCCTCTCAGACTGCTGTTCAGCCTGTGCGCCTTGGCTTCTTTCTGCATTAGCTGCTGCCATGGCTGTTTCGGCAGTCAAGAGAACAAACGACGATGCCTTTCGCAAACGAGGTGCTACTGTGGCGGAGGACGATGAGCGAGCACGCTCAGTATCGGCCCGTTCTCGGTGGGGCGATGCCCGTCGTATGACAGGAGACGATGAAGAGCCAGCCATAGGCCGGATTATCACATCACTGCCATCAAACGACAGTATCGAGTCGGCAGAATGCAGCTCGACTTCTGGGTTCACAGCATCAGTCGATACAATGACCGGATACAGCGCTGCCAACAGGTATCGGCAATAATCTGAACCCAAAGCAAAGTCGCGGAACTCCGATGACGTAGCGTGCAAGTCTGCTAAGAAGCGAGTGATTGTCTGAAGGACAACTACCCGCATGGCAATCTTGTCAACATATCCTATAACACAAAGTGGTCAGCTATGCTATTCATAGTAGATACCAGTAATGGTAAACCCTAGGGTTATAACTTACTGCATACACCTAAAGCCTGCGAGAGCTCCATAGATCGAGCTCTTGGCCGTCGACCAGCAGCAACGCCAGAATTGATAGACCCAAGTCCAGTTGTCTCAGAACCTTGCTGTTCAGGCTGATGTTGTTCATTGTCTGCTACAGATTCAGGCCCTTCTTGAGGCGAGTCCGGATTCTCTTGTAGACTGACGAGTTGCTTGACACCGTGTTGCAGCATGGCCATGATAACTTGCAGAGCATCAGGGCATACTATCTTAGGAGATTGGAAGATGTCCATGAGACTGAAAAAGTCAAATGTACGCTCAAAGTCGATCGCTGCCACATCCGTGCCGAACAGGATGCTGAAACAGATCGGCCACAATGTTGGAATATCCCACCAACGCCGAAGACGCGCCGCCATGACCGCAAACCCGCCTGACTTATTAGCGAACTTTGTCGTGTATACTGAGCCGTGTGTAAATAGAACGCGAGCTAAGATCTTGGCACTGTAGACGACGATCTCCGGGTCATCCTCAGTCATCAGGTAAAGCAGCCATTTGTTAGTAACGGTGCGTGAGAACTTCTGAATCGGGCCGTTGCTGTTCTTGTCACATAACAGACCCGAGTACCAGCCTAGAACACGTGAGCCAATCTGGCGCCGCGAAAGAGGTTGTCCTTTGATAGATGAAGATGAGGAAGAGCCGGCACCACCTGGTGAGCTGATCTCGATGGTCGGTCGACGGTTGCCAATATGCGTAGATGTTGTGCTCCGCCCACTAGACGTCCGTTCTCTCGGCGTCCGCGCGTTCATCGATGACGATGCTTGTGATGCAGACGTTGCCCGGAACATGTAGGTGATAAAGAGCGCAACACAACGCTGTATGTCAGCGGTAAAGTTGGACTTTACCAGAACTTCAAAGGCGCTTTTGAACGATGGGATGACCTCTTCGGTGAGAGATTCTGACTTTACAGCATCCAAGAGACGCTTGACGATGCCTGGAAAGAAAGGGGGAAAAGTTAGCCATCGTGGTTTATATGATCAAGAAGAGAGACAGGGATAATCAATAACTTACGCATCCGTACTAAACGTCTACTATTGAACTCGTGATATTTACTCTTAACGGCAAATGTCACGAACTGTGTATAATACAGTTCCTGTGTCTCGGCCGACGATCGTCTCCACGTATCAACGTCTATCAACAGTATGCGATAAGCCAACGGATTAACGATGAACGATTCAATTGGCTGTGCGTGGTTGTAGCCGACAAACTGTAGTACCAACTTGAGCAGCCGAAAGCTTAGGCTATCACGTTCATCTCGTGTCATTTTGAGGGGAGCCCGGACAGGCATCCGTTCTGCGCCGGGCGGTAAACTAAAGCCTAGTTTGGCTCGGAGGAGCAGGCCAAGGATAGCGTACCCGTTATCCCGCTCCATTGCATCCGAATTACGCCAGCTATGCCGCACACACGTGAAGATCATTTCAGCCACTCTTAAGGTATCATCGGCCGTGTTGGCGCCATGCAGTAGCTTCATGGCTAGCGGCGTGAAACCGGCCAACCGCCACATGTTATCGTCCAGATATGAGGGAGATGCTACAATCGGGTCGCCGGATAGAATAGCGACACCGTGCGGCCGTAGGAATGCCTCGGGAAGAAACGGAACTGCCGCATTGACAGCCACCGCCGGGCCGTGTCGCCGAAATATGTTAGATAGAGAAACGACGGCATGGCGGGGAAGCGAGTGGAACAGGTTGCTTTCGTGAAAGAATGTATCATCACGATAGACTGCCGAGGGCAGGAAGCTTAGGAGTGTCTTGTTCTCGGGAAGAAGTGCGGCAGCTTTGCCACGAATGGCGCGTAGAATATCAGAAGCCTCGTCTTTTCCTGGATGCATCATTTCGTTGCGGAGGCCAAGAGTTGCCGATGCCTCATATGTTTGGAACCCGCCCAGGCTATCTTGAAAGTTCCCTTGATAGCGCGCCCCTAGGCCAAAATGCACAGCCAGGAAATCGTCGCTGAGCACGTCGTCTAGAAGATGAGCCGACGCAAGAGACCATTTGGAGAACACTTTACCAGGGCCACATCGGTTAGACAGATTCCGCGGCGTACCCAGGAAGGCCTGGATCACGGGCTGCTGCTGACTGGGCTTCTGGCGGTTGCCAAAGACGTCTGCCGTTGGTGCTGGTGGTGGAGGAGGCACAGGATAGCCGCAGCGAACCTGCTCAACAAACTCACCGTTCACATACAGTGATGCCTTGCTGTGCGTCATGGCTCGTGGCCTGCGATGTACCAACGCGATATGGTACCATGTGTGGTCCTCAAAGGCCACCGCCTTGAAGCGTACACTGGGCCGTGAAGATGTTACACTGGTCTGCAGGATAAAGTTGTGCGTGTCCTTCTCCAGGTACATCATCAGAAAACACGTCTGCGAGGCATCAAACACACCGAATATGGTCGTGTGAGTAGTCGGGTCGAACCTATCGATTCGCAGCCATGCCGTGAAAGTGTATCCTGGTGCATTTGGCGGAGGAAATGGCCGGCCTAGTGCCGGAAGCTCGACTGAGCTGTATCCATGCAGTGCCAGATCGAACTGGAAGAAGGCTGGGCCAGCGTATTGAGATGCCATTTCCAGGCAAAACGCAAGCGAATCAGGCGCCTTGCAGGTCAGCAAAAACTGTGTGTCGGCCGGCGTTGGGATTCCCAGATACATGAGCATCTTGCACAGGTTCATAAGCATGTTACGCTCGGTCTGTGACAGCTTTGTGTGCGGATCCGACCCGAAGCAGGCATATAAGAAGTCAGAGAGTGCGCCGGTGCTATGCAATGCTGAGAGATTGAACATGGACACTGACACCACGCTTGTCAGCACCCGCAGAACCAGCCATGAGCATAGGTTAACGGGCTCCTCGGACGAAGACGCCAAGGAGGTTGCTGACGCAGCCATGGAAGCCGTAGGAGATCGCCGAGGTATGGCTTTCCAGAAATCGACGACAGCCCTTAGCACATCTCCATTGTGGAACTGAGTTGTTGGCGAGACTAACTTGCGCACCAAGGCAGTGAGAGAACTTAACGAGGGCTGTGATGCTTCAGTTTCTGTCTCAGCATCTGACGCCTTTACCAAAACACCGCCGTCGTCCATGTCGTCTCCGTTCTCGTCAGCTTCAGGTGTGTTTCCGTCAATGGCTTTTGAAGACGCATTTGTAGTAGAGCAGGTTGCTGGCTCTTTCGTTGCGGTAGAATCCATGACCACAGTGTCACGTGTTGCCAGGTTTTCAAACAGCGAGTCGAACACTTGATCATTGAGCGCAAAACTTAGGAGCTTTCCAAACAGTCTATAGCTGGTTCTCAGCACTTGAGTGTGTTGATCTTCGCCGTGGATATGCTCGCCATCTTCGCTATCGTCTGAGTCCGACTCGTCGCTATCGTCGACGGTGCTATTAGGCGCATATGCACTTCCACCCAGGCCTACGCTGCCCAAGACTTGCTCTAGAGCTTCCCAGCCGCCACTCTCGACCTTGCGCTTGAAATACCGCTTGTTGCCGGTATGGTTCGCCAGCGCAGCATGCAGGGCACTAAGCCAGGCTCCAAGAAAGTCGAAGAGTTCGTTGACCTCGGCTGCACTGCGCGCACTGGGGTCGTAGAAGCCCCCGAAGCGCTTGAGAGCATCGAACAGGCAGCTAAAGCCTTGCTGGTGGCGGAAGTCGTCTTGATATGGAGAGGGCGCGGGCCGGGAACTTATGAAGGTCGAGAGCCTATTGAGGGCGGCTGTGAGTGGTGGTAGGGCGGGGTATGGAGAGGCTTTTTCGGCGGCAGGTACAGATGCGCTGGATAACGAGTCGAGGATATCGTGCAGAATGTTATTTGGAGACACGGGTGGGATAGACGATGATGTCGTCGAGCGATACCGCCTGGTGCCGGTTCCACTCATTGTGCTGATATAAAGATTGGAGCTTTGTGTATCCTCATGTATGTGTTGTAGCAGCAGGCCATATGAAGATGTACAGGTATGTATGTGTGTAGTAGCAGTAGCAGTAGCAGTAGCAGCAAAACTTCGCTACAGAAGCTTCAAATAGATAATATAGAAACGATTGTTGTTTTGTATGGTCAGATGGTCGTGATTGAAATCTAGGCTCTAGAATCGTGGTGGTGAACGTCGAGATGGGATAGTGATGCGGGGATTCCGCTGGATCGGTCGGTCCGCAGGTAAAGAGGAGAGCAGCCTTGTGTTTATTTTATGTATGTAGTTGTGTGGAATGAATGGACATGTGTAAGAAAGAAAAAAAAAAAAAAAAAAAAGAATCTAAAGATTAAGCTTGAATTCGCCAAGAACAGACGCGAATTTCAGCATGCTGCAACTCTCTCTATATCTCTGTAGTTTAGGCCCTAATCCGGTTGATCGTGTAGCAGATTTATTTAGTTGTATAGTTGTATGCTATTAGCAGCAGTAGCGTTGTGGTGGCAGGGCAGTGTGATAGTGCTACTATTTGCTGCTCACGATATAGCTAGCAGTAGTTGCAGTAGTAGCAGAACGTAGCATTGCTCCGCTGGTTTATTTTTATTTTTAGCTGGTAAGAGAGAAGAAAAAGAGAAGAGAAGCAGGCCTTGTACCCGATTGAATGCAGCTATAGAAATGGTTTGTAACAGCTAAAAGCTCGGGTAAGACAGCCTAGACAAGGGTGACTAGCTCGGCTCGTTATAGAAGCAAAATGACGGTATTGCTGAGTTCGAGAGATGGGTTTGAGCGATATTCGTTCTTCGATTTAAATTCGGTGTACTGTAAGTACACTTAAGTGATAATTAGGAGCCGCAAATGGATTGAAGGCAGCGGTAATTGGCTGTTCAATGCAAGGATCTTCATCATTGGGAGATATACAAATTGATAAACAGGCAACCAAGAATATCCTCCAGGAAATGCCCTCATTCAAAGTACATAAATAAAGTGACAAGCAAGTCCTGTGATGTAAGAAGTTAATATGATATCCATCAAGGCAAGATATCTTCATTTTATGTTTTGGTTAAACTACTGAATATAGGCACCAACGAACTTGGTCTTTGGAGGCTCTGCTCGACAGGGTTTTTGAATAAAATCGCTATTTTTGAAATATCTATCGTGTGAGAACTGTTGTTACAGGGCCAAGAATACAAATAAAATACTACTATGTATGTGTATTTATACACTTATGTAGTATGGTACTTACAAACCATTACGGTAAAGGAAAGTAAGTACACAACTTACAACACTAGGATACTCGAGTATATGTATACAAACAACAGGAAATAGACTATCAGAGAATGAAAGGTATACAATAGTAGTTAAACTTGAAAATTAGCTCCTAGATATATCTTCTTGCCATTGTTACAAGTTCTATCTACAATACTAGTATCGCAGCTGCGTGATCTACATAGATGTCACAGACGGCACAATTGGAACAGGTGTTACAGACTACACATTACCAAGATAGACTTTGAGAGCTGATTTGGGATTGTTGTAGGCTATCCTTATACTTCTACTCTTGTATTATTTGTCACAAACTGTCAGGCTTTAGGTGCAGCCTGATGGAGCTCTATCATTGCCGATCCCTTATAAACAGTCTACCATTCTAATCTAAAGGCTTCTTGCTTTTCAATCCCACTACTTAGCTAAAAATAAGATAGCAGACTTAATAAGAATTGGCAGCCTATCACTAATTATTTTCTACAACATTGCCCAAAGAGATAGTACTATCCTATCTACATTGCGTGTACACAAAGCAACTTCTTCAAGAAAATGTCTATACTACACATTCTCTAACTATTTAGTTTCTCTTGGTAATAGATAGACAGTAGACTTATCAAATACACACAAGTAGTCGTACTATCTATGCATATGTAAGTAAAGAAGCGGCGTAGCAAAACAGCTCTTGTAGATTTAGTCTCTCACTTGTAGGCTCGGTGTACTACAACACAGAACATTGAGACAGTTTTACTAGGTCTTTCTGCCCGTATCATTACACCTAACTCCTCTAATTATACAGCTTGATACAATTGCCATCGAAGAAAAAAAGGCGCTGATTTAAACATACTAATAGGTCTTACCAAAACATGTGACTGACTGTTACAAAGACAAAAGTATTCACGATAATAAACTATTGATGATACTAATATAAAAAAAGCCACCACTCAAGGGCGGGTAAGGATATGCATAATAAGGAGAAAAAACTATCGAAGCAAAGAAGAGAAAAACAATACCATCAAACACAATCAAGCACCTCCGATCGCATCTGTGATTCAATAAGGGACTGTTGCCGTACATAAACCAGAATGTAACATCCAGAGTAATTAATAATCAAGCCCATCAACCAAAATAGTAAGCCGGTGAACCTATGAGCGCAGAAGAGAGCAAAGAAACAAACGAGAACCGCCGCCGAGAAGGCAAGCGTACATTATGTCAATGAAGTATACAGGGAGACTAGATAGAGGACAATACTATTTACTGAGTTTACTCCATAGACTCAACAAACTCCTTGATCTCCTCATCAACCAGCTCGTGAATCTTGTCAGAGAACTTCTGAGCCTTGGAAGCCAAAGACTCGGCACCCTTAACGATCTGGCCAGAGACAATGTTCAAGTCGTTCTCAATAGCCTTCTCAAGGGCCTCGATATCAAGCTTAGAAGCCTTGGAAGAGGACTTGACCTTGTAGCTACCCTGCTCCAGGATAGAAGAGTAGTTGGAGCAACCACCACCGTTCCAGGCCAGAACGTTGGGGGTATCCTTGGGCAGATCGGACAGAGCACCCTCGGTGGCAATGCTAATGATGTTGGCCTTCAGCTCAGCAGGAGTGATGGCAGCAACAGCGTACTCGGAGTCAGCAGCAGGCTGCAGAGACAGGTAGTAGGCCAGCAGACCAGCAATGTGAGGAGAGGCCATCGAGGTACCAGAGATGGTGTTGACGGCGTGCTTGGAGCCGATCCAGGTAGACTGGATGCTCAGACCGGGAGCGAAGATATCGGTGCACTTACCCCAGTTGGAGAAGTAAGCACGGCTGTCATCCAGAGCGGAGGCACCAACGGTGACGGCGTTCTGAGCAGCAGCGGGAGAGTAGTTGCAAGCATCAGCGTTGTCGTTACCGGCAGCAACGGCGAAGTGAACACCAGCTTCGACGGCGGCGTTGACAACCTGGTCCAGAGCAACAGTCTTGCCACCACCCAGAGACATGTTGGCGGCAGAGCCCTTGAAGCCCTTGCGCTTACCGGCCTTAGCCTCCTTCAGAGCCTCCAAGTGAGAGTTGGCAGCCCACTCGACACCCTTGACGACATCAGACATGGTACCCGAACCGTTAGAGCGGAGCACCTTGACGGCATAAATGCTGGCCTTCTTGGCGACACCGTACTTCTTACCAGCAATAGTACCGGAGCAGTGAGTACCGTGACCGTTGCCATCAAGATCGCTATCACCGTGGGGAATGGTCTTACCCCAGGTAGCACGGCCCTCGAAGTCAACGTGATCAACGTTGCAGCCAGTGTCAATAACATAGACGTCAACGCCCTCACCACCCTCACTGGAGTAGAGGTACTTGTTGAAGGTACCGAAAGACAGAGTGTCACGGTGGGAGATACGGGCTAGACCCCAAGGGGAGTTCTTCTCGACCTCGCTAGAGCAGGACTCCTCGGTGGAGATAGGCTGCATGGTATGAACGACGGTGTCCTTCTCGATGTACTCAACCTATATAAAAGTAAACATATTAGCGATCATGTCCGAGCACTATGGAGATGCGGAGATTACGTCGGAAAACAAAGACAAATGCTTGACGCCGAGCTTAACCAGCAAAAAGTTTTCATGTCATGTTTGACTTTTTTTCTGTTCTCTTGAACAGAGTAGAAACTTACGTCGGGGTGTCTGCGGAGCTGCTCAATCAACTCGTCATCGAACTGACCGGCGTAACCCTTGAAGGCATCGCCGATCTTGAAGGTGTGCTTCAGTCCTGAAAGGACGCCGAACTCCATGCCACGACGGCGAAGCTCTAGGCGCTTCTCCTCACCCTCGTCGTGGAGGGACTGGACCCAAGAGTGGTGAGTTGATACATCCTTCTCGTTCACGTGGTTCTTGAATTTGACGATGTATGAGTTGGGGATAGCCTCGGCGTTGACAGAGGCCAGAATGGGAGCAGCATCACCGTGAACAGTGCCAGTGGTGAATGAAGGGGCAGCAGCGACGAGGGAGGCCGCGGAAAGGATAAGAACGCTCTTCATGATGAAGGTTGGTTATGATGTGATTGTTGTTAGGAAGAAAGGAACAGGAAAACACGATTGAATTGTCTACCGGCGACAATTAAGAAAAACAAGCGATAATAAATCAATAGAACAGATGCGGCTTCAAGCAGACACAGATGGAATTTGCAAGATAGAAGATGGTAGAGTGTTTGATGTGTGGAGAGATGGATAAAGAGTAGAAAGAAGAAGAGAAAAAGGGAAGAGGCAAAGAGGCTGACGACAGGATCTTGTACTTTAAGGGCATTTAAGAGCATTAGTGCTGTTCGGAGACGAGGGCAGGAGCTTGCGCGCCTTCTTTGCTCAATCCCCAGTTGCAATCAATAGTTGCACCTCTTTCTTTGGTCGATGCTGCCTGGCTGGCACTGTAATCTAGCGCCACACGCCCGCTGATAAGGGAACTATAGCCAAAACGGTTTATCATTCATTATCTTTCTGAGACACGCCAGCTAGACCGTATTCACAGCGACTGCGGGTAGTTGCAGGTACGGTTGGGCGGTTTGCGTGGCAGGCGACCGTCGGAGAAACAATAGCCTAACAAATTCACGCCCCCCCTTCCCCTCTCAAATAAAGCTCCAAAAATGTACCAGGTACTTATGTTTCTATGCGGGGAGACCCAGATAAGCATGTTGTCAATACAAGGCTTTTGGCCTTTTGAGCAAGTTGGCTGCCTGTCTATGCGTGGGCGAGCGCAAGTTGCACGCCAAAAAGCAAGTCATCATGCCCTTCTATAGTGCCATCGATCAAGACCAGGGTAGCTGTTTACCTAGTACAGCAGTTCTGTAACTCCATGATAGCCAGCCCGCTTCCTTCGCGCAAGCTCACTTGCCATCATTGCTCCTCATGTTATCTACGGCACTAATATTTAGAGTTAGATAGCAGGCTGTTCTTCCTTCATTCATCTTTGGCAAAGCGATGCTATTCCGACATCGTGATGCACGAAGCAGCATAGCCGACGAAAGCCTACAGCATACTGCAGAGTACTGCAGAGGGCGCACTGCAGAGCTCTCCTCGCAGCGGCATTTTGGTGCGGCGGCGCGTGACTTTGGTCTCTTATCGCATCGCCCCAGAAACGCCAGTGAGTCACTTGATTGGCTGGACTTACCACTAGACTCTGTTTGGGTTAGCTGGCTCCAGGGGTACTTATTGAGCGCATTTACCAAAGCGGGTCTAGGTACACAGCCAGGTGAACAGTGTCCAGCACAGTTAATTACGAGGCTATCAGTCGGGCAGCCGACGAGATGCTGAAGGCCAGGTGCACCAGCGTATCTTCCAATATTCGAGCCTCTACACGGTCAAAAAGATGTCCATCAGGGTCGCGTAGATGTATTTAACAATATTGCCAACTTTTTCCAATCAAAAACACGGCACCGATAGCTACAATACATATTTCGAGGTGCTCGAGTAGACGTCATGAGATGCTTTATCTGTATGTTCGTTATCGCGGATCAAACGGTAATTCAGGCACTGTGTGCATCAAGCTACAATCCATATACCGATTTCACTTTACGTAGGTCACACTCAGTTCTGTGGAAACAACAACAATAAAGACAACAATCAAAAGGGTAGCATCTGAATCTAGGATTGGGATTTGAACAGGTACGCCACATCAAATTCAGCCACACTATGCAATTCAAGTTGTTTGTCAGCGTGCCAATCAATATTATGGAAAATCGAATGCATCATTTGATAATCCCACCTCATGAAATACGTGAGATTGGGTGCTCATTCTAATCAGAAGGGCTCACAATGTGTTCGGATTGACAAAATTGTCTCTCTTCCTGCTGTAACTCCAGAAACAGCTGACCCAAGACCAGCCAAGCCTGGCCTGTAAGCCTCTAAATATGTTCACTATTATGTGTTTAGGTGTACTGATACATATGTATTGTTACTATAGGTACGTTTGTACAATAGATAACAAGCCGTCTTCGGCTCTCCAAGAAACCAACCCAGCCAGTTTCACTGAAGATCCACAGGGATTCGTCTTTCGCCCAGAACAGCATTGATCATGAGCGAGCACGGGGACTGTTTCTAGTTTCAAGCAAAACGTTCATTTGTACTTTCTTAAAGTGATAGTCCCTGTTATGTTATCGGCCAACTGCGATGTTATGGCGCCTGATCGTGTGTTTGCTGGGCCAACAGGACTCACCGGACATGACAATATTATGGAGATAAATATTACATCTTTAGTTTAGTACGATAACGCTCGGAGACTTACATGTATAGACAACTCATTGAACGATTTGTATCTCTTGATTTAATCAGTCGCTTAGTAAAGGTCATTCACACTTTCTCGTCATCGCTGATTTCCCAACCAGGTCAAACACCTTGTCACATCGTCACCTCAACCTAGCCCTTGCCTAATGCTATAATATTGAGACCCTTTTCACTTTGTTGTGTTAGTGTTCTTCCCTAGTGTTCCGTACCTGCTTTATACATGTAGTTTACAACTGGTCAAATCTCAAGGCTGGCTGGCTAGAATCTCCAAAAACAAAAACACAAAATGCCTGACCGTTGAGGGATAATCAGGGATGTGTGTGCAGGACGGACACATGCGAACCATTATGGCAAACTTGCTTCTACTCTGGCTCAATCTTTTCTCTCTTTCTTTCTCTCTACTTACCTAGCCTCATCCCTTTCACCATATTGACTCCTTTCCCTCAGTCTTGAAAAAGCCTCCCTGAGATTGTCTGTCCACCCTCCCCCCAGTGCCTGTAGAGACCGATAAGAAGCTCATGTACCTATTCTCCTGAAATGAACACAATCGCAATCGCAATCACAAGCTAATCCAGCGTAATCTGAACGGGGGGAGGTAGACGCTGCTGATATCATCACCATGCAGAATGTCGTATATTGCTGACTGACTGGCTAGTATGTGACTTGGTTAGACCATGTTCGTATCTGTAATTCTCGCCCCAAATAAGCCAAATCCTCGATGGCGCTTTTTGGACGAAAACAGTGCTGGTTCTTTAGCAAACACATTCTTCGCCTCTCATGTCCATTAGGCCGATTATTGGCCTCGCCTCTGAAGAGCTGAGCCTCGTCGTATTGTCCAGTGCATGAACAGGTCTTGGAATAGCTGATTAAAGCTTTGGGAAAACTATGAAAGCAGAGTGAAGTGAAATCTGGGGCAATTTATGCCCTTTAACGCTTGTCTGTATAAAATCGGATGGTAGTATATGGTCGATTTGTACAAGCTTGGTTAATTTAAAAAGGCTGGGTGGGCCCCTTTAAACCCTCTTCTCAGTAACCCTGGTTTTGCAAAATATGAATTTTGTGAACAAAGATGCACAGAGCCGTAGTTATAATATGCGGTTGTGCAAGGAGGAATGCAATGGATAATGAATGCTATCAGTCATATCGTCTACTTCTGTGCCTTGCAGGAAGGAAGCGTTGATTGGCCTGAAAAAGACCTTGAGAATGGCCGAGGCGAGGTGCAATCCGTGGAATCGGGATGAAGAGGTAGATAGAGAGGCATATAATTGCACAGTACAAGAAGCCGTCAGCTACGGATCATCAGCTCATCAGCAGAGCTCTTTCAGCGCCGTCGGTACTTTCAGTACAAGGAAATCTATTCATATGACTACTAGCTACATGTATGTATGTGCCATAGGCACTATCATGGCAGCAAACCCTGCATCTGCAACTGGAATAGACGAAGCTAATAACCAAAGGCAATAATAAATAGATGATGCAATGTATGGCCAACACAGCATAAGACAACACAACGGCGGTGAAGATCTTGCCGGCACCAAAATTCTAGACGGCCTGTTGCCGATGCACAAACACGGGGCTAAAAAAGCTTCGCCTTGAACTTACGATAGCAATGACCTACAATATAGAGTAGATGCCGCGGTATATCATATCACATATTATTATATATACAGATACATATACAAACTGTGTACAAACGTATATATATACAGCTGAAGGACCACTTGTTTTCATATCCACGAATCATAGACTGTCATGTTGTTTGGAGTTTTGCACCCCAACCCCTTGCCTCTGGACGTTTTGCTGGCAAAATTTAGCCGCCACCTGGGCTTCTAGACCGCCTCGAGAAGTCCTAAACCTCGCCCTGCATGGATAGCAGCTGAGCTGGCTAGCTGTATAGTTAGTCTGCTTAGGCGGCGACAGGACGAAGCCAGCCAAGCGGCCAGCGAAGCCCTGATATGCTAGCTGTTAGCTTAGGCTCTTGCAGCTCAAAGGCTAAGCTAGTTTGATGAAGACAATTGGTTGCCCGTAGCGTAGCAATGATGTTAGCCGTAATCGTAGCATCGAGAGAATCCAGTCAACGGACCAACCTCGACTAGGGCCAAGAAGCCCCGAGTCCTGCTTAATGAACGACGAGAAATCTCTTTTGTAAAGACTCAACCCCGGTCAATCTCCGTCTCCTGGATCGATCTTGATCTCGATTATTCGTCTTGTCTTGTCTTGTCTTACCGGGCTCGCATCGTGTGCCCGTCAACCAGTCGATCTTAGCAGGCCAAGATTAACAAGCCACACTTAACAAAGCATACCAAAGCCAACCACCAAAACCAGTTGCTGCATTTCCCAACTTTGACGTCTTCGTCTGTTCTAGATACAGAAGGAACGCGCTGTCCTCACCACAACAAATAAACAAACTATCTCTGGTGTATCTGCTCTGCTCGAACTTCACTATGGACTTGCTGGGCCACTTTGATTCTGCCACGGCTCAATGGCCGCCTCCGCCCCGTCCGTTCCAGAGCTCGATGCCGCAGCGCCCACCGCTTCAACGTAACTCTATTGCCCACAGCTTGACGTACATATACGAAGACGATCGAGTCTTCCTCGTCGGCGCCTCTGAGACCATGCCGCGCCGCTATCCCGCTTCACCTAATGTTGCTAATGACTGGCCTGACATGCCGTTCGATGCCCCTGTGAGCCAGCTTCCGAGCCATTTGGTCCATCCGTCACCGCCTCTACCTTTGGCTCCGACCCTTGCTTCGGAGCCGTCCACACCATCGGCCATGGCGGCTCCGACTACGCTGTCCATATCGCCGCTGTTCATGCCCGAGGGTCCGGCCATCATGACTATCCCGTACTCATCTACTCACACTGCGTCAACGTCTCCGGCCCGGGCTTCGGCCATCACTACATCTGCCGGTCCTTCATCACATCAGTACACCACGATTGACCCAACTGATGCCGCCTTGACTGCTCAGATTGCCGCTACTACCTCAATCTACAATAGTCTCAACAATGGCAACCAGCCTTCCAGATCAGCCACAGCCCGCCAGCCTCGCACCACCGGTCGATCCAGCCTGGCCGAGTATTTGCGCAACCACCCAGTCGATTATTCCGAGTCCACTGTTAGCACTAGCAACACTTTGAACAAAGTAGCGGGCCTGATCGGATCGTCTGCTCTGCGTAAATCGGGTACTACCGCTGATCTGTCTGTTGCTACTCCAGCTCGGCGTAGCAGTGGCCGCCTTGGCCGCACACTTGGACACGGTAGGATATCGCTCTCTGATGTTGGTCAGCAGATCAAGGATACTTCGATTATCGGCACTCCAGGCTCTATGGATATCACAGATGCCAAAACATACGATGATTCGCCCCGACCTTTACGCGGAGCCAAATCCATGACCTTCTTAGACCAGCCCTTCATTCCCAAGACGGTGAATATCGGCGACAAAACATCATTCCTCAGACGTCCGTCTGCCAACCATCGTCCAGCTCGTACATCTGATGCTTCTACTGCTGTGACTAAGAAGCCGTATGATATACGTCACTCTCTTCGTACCGCTAGTACCAGCACCGCTGTTAAACGTGATTCTTTGGGATCCCATGGTGATGCTAGCCTCAGCAGTAGTAGCAATAAACCCAAGGACTCGGCCAAGACAAAGCTAGCTCGCTTTTGGCAATTTGGCAAGTCCAAGGCCTTTGGGCCCTTCTTTAAAAAGCAGCCCAAGAAGACAGGTCCGGTCACAACTCGATTCAAAGACACAGATATCGACTTGCCCGATGTCTCTTCTCTTCGTCTTTCTCAAGAGCCTTCGTCTGATCGAATCCATGACTGGCCGGCCAGTGGAAGCCAGACTCTGAGTCAAGATGGCACTCGGCCCGCTTCTAATGCCACTGATATCGTCGAACTTACGATGACAGCCACTGCCTCAACTTCCGATGATCAAGTACCGCAAACTCCGACAGACCAGATGGGGGTTAGGAATGGCTACTCATTTGAATTCCGAGATAGCGATCTCTCGCCATCTATCCACACTGTTCGTATTGTCAACGAGGCTCCCGAGCTACAACACCCAAGTCCACAGAGTCAGCGCAGCTCGCAGAATGCCTTTTTCCGTGCTAGCCCCTCCTTCCGCACAACCATTCGCCAGCACATGGAAGAGCAAGAAAAGGCCAACTCAGCTTGGAATGCATCGGAGCCTGTGACTGCTACTTCACTGGGAGCATTTTCTGGCAGTCAGACCACGGTTTGGAGAGCCCGCTCAACCCGAGACAATCCCTCTAGTGTTTACTCTCTCGAGTACCAAAATGATGTTGCAGATAACGACGGCAATGATAACATGCCAGATGAGAAGCAGCATTCGCCGTCCGGTGATAATTAGAGTGATCATCAGGCCGGGGTGCATGTAACATTTGATCTGCGGCGAGATGTATCGGAGCATGAGGGGCAGCAAAAACAACTAGCTCCCTCTTCTATTCGAGATGTTTCGGCATCCAGCTCGGCAGACTGGAACAATGTTCCCGAGTCTGTAAGCTCCAGAGTTTGTTTTACCGATATTGATTCGGCATCATACTCCTCGCTACATTTCCCCTGACCCCCCAGAGAAGATTGGTCTTGGACATGTACGCCAACATGCTGAGATTAGTGACCAGAGCAGCTCATTGGCTTGTTCGTTTGTGAACGCCAGTCCGCCTTCTATTGCTGAGTCTATAGAGCGAGTTATGAGAAACAACGACGATGGTAATGTCAGTTCTCCCGAGCCATCCCCGCCTCCAGCAGTCTATGTTCCTAGTCTAGTAGCTCCAGTGTCAACACCAAAACCAAGCTGGTCGGCAGACTTCCGGAAACGCCCGGACTCGGAAAATCGGCAGCCAAGTCCGGTTTCAAGCAAATCGATGGCTTGCCAAGATTCCAAGCGGACGCTGAATCGAAGCCCAAAGCGAGCTCGCACTCGGGTGTCTCCGGGCCGGCAAATGGCCGAATCGTTTCTCGAAAATCGACGGCTTCAAAATGCGCCTTTAGCTGGCAAGCCCTATAGTGGGTGCAACAATAACAACAATGTCAAACGAGACATTTCGGGGGCGTTTATTTAACTAGATAGAGTTATCACTCTTTAATTCTTGGTGTTTAATGGTTTTTTTGGTATCATCAATGTCACGTTTAGGGTTATATATAGGGTTATGATTATAAACATCTTTTTTTTTTTTTAGTTTATCAATCACAACGTAGATCGTTGTGATGTTCTATATAATTACTATTAATTTCTGCACTTTCTTAAGTTTGGTATCAACATCCTCTATCCTACACAGCAAACTGCTATATCAACTCCCCCTTGGTGATCGTAATGTCGTAACAACTGGATGTAGTATTTATCTCCGTAGTAAGCCTAGACAACCTAGGCAGTCTTGTTTTGGTTCTCCAGGTGCCACTTCATGATGTTGGTGAAAACTTGCTTGGCATCGGTCTTAATCAGGTCACCGTGGCACGGCACAATAGTCTCGAAGTCCCAGCTGGCAATACGCTGGATGCTCTTGCTGAACGAGGCCTTGTTCTCGCAGACGATGTACTGCTGCCAGATACGGGGGAGAGTCAGACGTGACGAGTCGATGTGGTTGAAGGACGCGAAGATCTTGTACAACAGGCCACTGTGCTTAGCCAGAACCTCGGGAGACTTGGAGTACTGCTCGGTAGCAGGAAGGTTGAAGAGAAGATCGGCCTCGATGAGGGTGCGGTCAGCCTTGTGGAAGAAGACGATCTCCTTGTTGCCGTGACCATCGACGTACTCGTACGAGAAAGACTCGTCAAAGGCTTCGTCGATCTTCAGCTCGCTCTTGTTCTCGGCAGTGAAGACGGCCGAGAAGGGGATATCCGTGACTTTGGGGCCGGGAGCATCCGGCTTAGCCTTAGCAGCAGTAGCAGCACGGCGCTCGGGAAGGCCAGCGGGACCGATAAGGACGGCCTCTGGGTAAGCCTCCTTCCAGGCAGATAGGAACAGATGGTGCTCGATATCTGGGGCCACGAGATACTTGACTTCACCGCCGAGCTGGCTCACGGCAGTCTGGACGCTGGGGGTCAAGGCAACGGGGGAGAATACGGCTAGCGAGCCGTTGGTTAGACGCGCGACGGTGGCACGGCCACCGATGGGGATACGGCCAAAGCGGAGGAAGGGCACGGAAAGGGTTAGGATGTTGGCCGAGGGCTGGGCGATGACCATGACGGACTCGGGATCAGAGGGGACGAGGGCGGCCATTTTGATAGATTTGGCTGTAGTTGAGGAGAAGTAGAATGGTGTGTAATAGTTCAAGTAAATATATGCACGGCGAGAAGTCGTGAAGATGGAATTTAGTCTGTAGCGTGAAGAAGCAAAGAAGATATGAGGTGCAAGGTGTTTTATACAACAAGACATTTCTCTTTCAAAATTCCCTTTTCAAAAATCAGGACATGTTGTCTATTATATATACATTGTACTCTTGGCGGGTTCCTTTTTATTTTTCTATTTTTCTATCTATTTTCCTCCTCTTCTTCTTTGAGCAACTTCCGGTATGCAAAACGGTTCCAGTGGGAGCTTGGTCATTGTTCCGCTTTGGGCAATTGCATGACGTCTGTCCAGGCAAAAAAGCAGGATAAAGCGGCCCAAGCTTCGTGTTTTCTTTCCACCACTATATTCTGTAATTCTGTATAGTCGGAGCAGTTTACTCTTTTTTATCGATCACCGAATGCGATGCCTGTTTGATTTCTTCCCTGTTTTCTTTTCACTCACTCTATGCATAGAATTTGGAAGAAAAGCCTCTCGGATCAGATGGGCTAGCTGTTTTGATAGATAGTAACAATAGTAGCGTATCAGCATATCCCATTTTTAAGGGCTTGTCAAGGAAGCTAAAGCTTCGTAAGCGATTGGATTACTCATGTCGTGCTACTTGGCAATTCAACGACTGCTTACTTTTTCCCTTTAGATCATCAGACTTATCATCAAATACAACGGCACCATGCCGAGTATTTGAGATACACCATGTTATTTGAGATATCTTGCTTATCCTTCCGAGTCAGTCTACCTCTATTGCTCGTTTCTTTTTTATCTGGTTGCTCCTTGGGAGGGGAGGGGAGCAGGAGCTCAAACTTGTCTATAGTATTTGATTTTCCAGGCTATTTCATGCACAGCATCCCAAGTCAAATCAATAATCGGCTTGCGTCCTTCTTTTCGGCCCCAGGGTCTGAACGATATTATTGTTTTCTTTTTTTATGCGCTCCTGCCCCGCCTTCCTTCTAACGATATCCAAAAGCTGAGCTTTGTTATGGGTTGCGTTTTCTCGTCTTTATTTTTGTAACTGGAATTGTGGTCTACCTTACATAAAGTGGGGCGTATTTAAGCTCTATTTTTTGTGACCGTTTAAGACGCACCTTACGCGGGAGGTATTGAATGCAAATCCGAAAGGTACACTGCAATGACAGGTTGCTTCATAGCCTCAAGTTCGATCATGTGTTAGTTACATAGTATATGGCGTGAGATACAAGCTTCTAAGCCTGTTTGCCGTTCCATCTTGGCTTACGAGGTACTGCTTCTTTTCGACTTCTAGGCTGGAATGTGCCGCTGTTGACTGATACGCCATTCCCCGCAAGTCCTGATTAACGAGAATAGGATAAAGAAAACTCAAATCATTGCAAAAGGGTTGCTACATTCTAGTCATATCTATCGATCCACCCTAGACAAGGTTATTCCAGTTTTTATCCGCTACTAGTCTGTCCTAACGAGGTTGCAAAAAAATTAGTCAAAACAATGCTAACTTTGGGGGCCACTCGAGCAACTGCGACTGCGACATAACTGGCGATTTGGAATTAGTCGCAGGAATAGAAATTCCAGTTCTTTTTTTCTCCGCTCCTAACGTTCCTAAGGCTAGGAACAAAAACGTCGTAGTACCAACAAAGAACAGTGATTCGCCAGCAAACAGGACAAAAGTCATGTTAACGCTAGGCCTTTTTAGGCATCACGATTTTTGAACTGGTTCGGTTCTTCAACCTTCACAGATAGAGTAGAGAAGATTTGAGCTCGATCAAGGTTTTCTACAAGCTTAACTTAGCTTAGCTTAACTTGACTACAGTAAAAGCTGAGGCCCCGTTGATCCGATCGACAAGCGCGATATACTAACGCGGCAATATGGATTCTATATGCATTCGATAGTATGTATATTTCTTACAATGCTGTAGTCGTAGTCCAAAGGTAGACACAATCGCCAAATCAACAGCATTTCAAATACACTGCATAGCCTTTTAGGCCTGTACTAATAGAGAGATGCCGCCTCTACAATGTATTTACTCTATTTGAAATATCGTCTTTGCTGGTTTGGCTGCGTTGGCATCGCTTGTCAAATCAATATAGAATCCTTTCGAACAGATACTACGATGGAGACGTGCCATCATATCATACAGATAGATATATCTGACGAACACATCTAGGCAGGCAGGCGGTTTCCTAGTGATGCGTGTGGTTGGCCCAAAAACATGCGAAGGTCAAGAATCACAAGGTCGTAATCCCATAGCCAGTAGGTTTTAAGGTTGCTTAAGGGTACCATTCATACAGGAATCTCAAATCTTGGCTTAGTGGTAGCAAAACACCATTCTTCAATACATGAAATCCTACTTCATGGCTTGCAGATAGGTCACGTCGAGATCGCAATGGGTTCACGACAAGAATATTTTTTATCATATAAGATGAGTCAGCGACCGACAAGAAAACAAGACGATTTGGTACGGTCTCAAAACATGGTGTACATAACACAACTTCTTCTTCACATCGACAGTCAAGCCGTCAAAGTAACGAAAAAGAGAAAAGGTTCAATAGAATACTCCATTGAGAGAGAAAATCAAAAATTACACCCCCGATGGCCCCGAAGGACAATCGAAGCCAGGCAACTCCGCGCTGTGCAATGCAGGCCACCCGACCTGGTATCTAGGCTTCTTGATCCCCAGACACCGGAATAAGGTAAGTATGAAGAAGAAAAGGAAGAAAGACACATCCAAAAGAAGGCGACGTCTGCCGATATTTAAAGCATTTCTCAGGGCGGTGAACTGGCACAATCAGTAAATCCAGATCCACATAGTGGGTCGGCAGAACGTTAACTAGACAGGGTCGTCTGTTTTCTGATTGGTTAAAACATGCTACCCTATACAAATGTATTTTCCCTTTTTGGAAAGGGGCTTTTCAGGAGATATCGAGGGTTCC
The DNA here is from genome assembly GCA_009806295.1 of Davidsoniella neocaledoniae. NCBI lineage: Eukaryota > Fungi > Ascomycota > Sordariomycetes > Microascales > Ceratocystidaceae > Davidsoniella > Davidsoniella neocaledoniae. The sequence goes on along the minus strand of RHDR01000044.1, from coordinate 52,634 downwards.
TCATCAACTTGGTAGGGTTATACATAGCATAACAAATGTTCTGAAAACCGATAACATGAAATAATTCAACATTAATTACGTTGACAAGATTATGATACATTAAAATTCCATAAATACATAAAAACAAACTAGCATGAAACAACGCCGATACCAATCCGGTTGACTCGGTCATGACCTTGAAGATCGATGCCGCCGTTTGTCTTTTTTGGATGGGACGTTGAGGCAGAAAGCAAAGCAATTTGACATGGCCAGGACAAACTGAACAGCCGCCAACAGAGCAAACATGATATATATGCGGATGTGCCACCAGCCGCCTTCCCAAGCCGACTCATCCTCCAAGAGTGTCTCTGCATCATCATCAGAGTCCGGCTCTGATATGTTCGAAGTAGTCTGTGATACGACGTGTTGGTCTGATAGCAGAGTGAAAAACAGTCCAAGCAATGACAACGCACACCCGAGAAAATCTATGACTGAGATACATAGTGCCGAAGTGTATGAAGCTCGTGCCGGAGTAGCTGTAGAACGGATCCCTGTTTCGAGACGGTCTGGGTGATATGGTGGCAGATCAGCTCTCGAATTAGTCGGTATGGAAGGCGATGGCAGTGCTACCAGATGAGGGTCCGAGGGGGTATCTCTGGGTGGGCATAGTGCGGCTGGAGAGGCATAAGGCGATGGGCGCGATGGATACGGATAGTTTTGTTGCATCTGCCGCTGTTGCGTAGTCGATGATCGTTGACCTAGACATCTAGGTGCAAGAAGGAATGCGTTACGCAGGGATATAGCAACCGAGAGGAAGAGCAGCACCGACGCCTAACCAGACGGAGAAAGTTAGCAAGAAAACGGATGCAACACACAATGACAAGATGAACGGCGATAGAATAACAATGGAAGACAGAAAGGCTCAAATATGAGCTAGATCTGTGAAATGATGTCATAGAAGCACAGGCACACATTGTCATTAAGGCAAAGAAGACCAAAACTTTAGCTTGTCAGAAAGCAAAAGGATAGTGGTTTGGAACGTACCACAATATAGGCTTTGACGAACACGAGCCCACGACGTCGCTGAGCATCCGCAGCTAGAACCAGGATAGTAGTAGCGGCCGCAATCACAAGCGATCGGATGACTATATCGACAATCCGAAATGCGGTTTGCTGTCTCCGCGAACGCTCAGCAGAGCGCCGAGGCGGTGGTTGCATGATAAATGCTTTGAGATATATCCTTTACACCTGAATCTGGAGGTGAAGTGTATATGAGTTTGGCGTTGTGATTAGAAATTAGTGTCACGGATAGTCGTGATGGGATCATGCCAAAAGAAGGCAGTATACAGTATAAAGCGTAGAGAAAGAATAAAGGAATAGTTATGATACAAGTTATCAGTAGCAAGAAAAGAAAGGCGGAGGATGAAGCCAAGTGAAGATGATATCTGTGGATGGCTATTATGATATGGTGAGCGGGCTGCCTAAAGCTTATGATTGATTGTATATGAGCCGAAAGGTCCCTCTCTTCATTCATATTTTCACTTGTAAAACCTCGCTCTATCTCTTTCTTGTGGACATGATGATGCGAACTAGACAGAAAGAAGAAAAGTGAGAGCGTTCCCCATCAGTCTAATCTGCACTTCACGCAGGCGGGCACCTTGGTATTTGGGCTGGGCAGCCTTGGTCTTTTTGCTTCTTTTTTTCTTTCCCTTATTTTCGGTCGGTTTTTCTGCCGTTGCTTAGGCTGCCGGGCTCTCAAGTTCTTGGCCTTTTGCCTTGGCGACACAGGCAACAAGGAAGGAGAAAAAGGACAAGAAAATTAAATGCACAAATACTATCAGGAAACGAACATCGAGAAACTAAAGGCTAACTAACGCCATGAAAACAGGGAAAGAAAGTAAGAAAAAACGAGAAGCGAGAAGACTATGTCCTCTCTTCCCAAAGGCAATGTGGAATATGATGTACAAACTCATGCTATCTTATGGTGCCAAGGCCAGATAAGTTTCGCCTGTGGCAACAAGATACGGTCTAAGGGAGTCTATAAAGACAAAATATCTTAGTCAAGGCGCTGGAGAGCGAGCATCTGCGACAAGAATGAACGATGCCATGTGCTTTACTATGGCAATAAACAGGCGGAAACGAGACAAGGGAATGGGGTTAATATGCACGACTAACGAAATGCCCAGAAATGAAAGTCTTGGTACCAAGACCCAGCACCCTCCTTCCAGCCTGAGGTATTGCTAGTATGCTAGTATAAAGATATAGCATATGACTAGAACAAACAAGGCAAGTCAGCAGGAGAGAAAGAGGGCGATGCCAAGACTGCAGCCCATAGGCTCAGGTTGAGAGCCAAGAGTTTTTTTTTTTCGCTTTCTCGATTTATTCGCTTTTTGTGGCTTGATATGCTGGTTTGGCTGTTGGTTTTCCTAGTTACAAGAAAGGATGCCCTGATCAACTTGCATATATCATCATATTGGATAAATAGGTTGCTTGAGATATCGTGGCTAGTCTTTATCATACAGGCTCTCATCATGAAACGGAGATGCCGTGTTTTTTTCAGATAGATTGGACATTTGATATTCTTGGGGTATAAAGAAATCTTGAAAAGCTTGGTGGAAATAGCATGCAAGGTATTGGAGCAACACATATGTATTTGTGTTACGAAAATTTGCCGAGCCTGGACTAAGCAGTGCATTAAGAAAGACACTTTCCCAGACAAGTTGTAGTTGCCGATGGGCTATAATGGAGCAACGGTGTCATATGATTCACGATCGGCACGTATGATACTAGAAACGGAGAGAGTCACGGCAAGAGAAAAGAGAACAAGTGGTAATGTTAGACGGAAGAATCAAATCGATTCGCTGGGATAACTGTACTATCATGTGCTGGTTTAGATCAAATAGTCCCCTACAAGGAATGCTTGCAACATCGCCGTAGCCCATTTATGTACATTTATAGGGTAGGAGACCTGGAAAGCCTGGCCGTCTGGCATATACTTGCCGCAACCTGAGAGGAGATGATGCTGTTTCTGAAGTCGTTGGTATCTGATGTTTGATTTCAGAGCCGTGACATGATGTCAAGGTCCGTGAGATTTCTGGAATGTGATGTGATCATAGAGAATTACAAAGTCTAGTCATCCTCGAAACCCTTGAGTTGCTTACGAGGACCCGTGGGAACTGAGAGATATGTTAGCATTGAGATATCTAAGTAGAACAGAGTCGTTCGTCATGGGCAAAGCAGGGCTACAATGACTTCCGCCATATAGCAACCCTCCTCAAAGATGAACATACTAGGGTACGACATGGGGACCTTGGGCGCATCTAGATCGCCGATCGCATGGCGGATTGGCGGGACAGTGAGAATGGAGATCGGACCGGCGGCACCGATGACAATAGACCAAAAGTACGCAGGCTGTTCACGCATTGCCCAGCGCAGATACGTGAACGGCGTTGCAAAAAACCGGGGTGTGGTGGCCGACATTGTCGGAAGAAAAGGAATACGGTTAAGGGTTTTCTGTAGAGGCTAGTTAGTCGTCGGAAGAGCTCTAGCTAGTCGAGCCGGTGCACTAGTGAGGCGTCATCGGCGGAGCCAATTGAACAGCGCGAAGCTTCTCAGGATGCGGCTAGTGATGGCTCGAGGAGACTGACTTACATTGAATAAAATTTTGGACTTAGAGGTCCGCAGTCTAGTTCATTGGCTAGCTACAAGCAATGGATGGTATGGTAGCTCGCAATATACTAGCAGAGACTTGCTAAGCTTTGATGACCATCACCAAAAGGCGTTGCTGCGGTTGAAAGGCCCGGTAGCTTGCCCCACTAATAAGATGCTGCGGCGCTGGTTAAACACCGGCTAAACATACATGCGACTTTCAATACCCTGATCTGGTGTTTTCTGAAACGAGAGGCAGAGCTAAGCTTGAGCGGCCCGAGACAGGCACTTGCTACTAGTAAACTGGAATTGGCCTACCTGTTCAATTACCATTAACACGCACATGCCGCAGCGCTCAGAAAACCACGAAAGAGCTTACGTCTACGAAGGAAGTTGCTCGCAACGACACGACAACTACGTTTTGCGGTCAACTTTGTGATTTTTCGAGCTTGCCCTATTTTGTTTTTCCAATCAACACCATCAAAACCATCGACTGGCCTATTTTCATTACATATATATTTCTTTTTGAGTCGACCTTCCTGTTTCAAACGCATTCACACAGCCCTATCGCATTCATAATGAAGTTCTTCTCTATTGCTGCGCTGGCCTATGCCGCCATTGCCAATGCAGCCAGTTCCTCTGGAAGCAGAACCCTCGTGCTAGTGGACGAAGATGGTAGCCAGAAGACAGAGTATTCTACTTTTCTAGGCGATCTTAAGAGTAAGCTTAGATCTGCATTCCGCCTTCAAGTCTGCGCAAAATACTGTGGCAGCATTACAAACGCCGTCGACTAACACATACATTATAGGCAGAGGTTTTGATCTGACCTATTCCACCGTGAAAGCCGACAAACTCAAGCTATTCGATCTTGGCGAACGCACCTTCGACCACATTGTCTTGTTGCCATCCAACCTAAAGAGTATGTGCTGATAATCAGCTGCCCCTCCATTTCTTGTAATACTATGTTGTAGCTGGGATTGTTAATGTTGATCTCCTTACTTCTAGACCTTGGCTCTAACCTTGCGCCGGCAACCCTCGTCAAGTTCATCAACGCCGATGGAAACATCTTCCTTGCCCTCTCTGGCAACAACGCCATTTCTTCTAGTGTGTCGCAGCTGCTTGCCGAGCTCGATATAACCCTTCCCGATGAGCGTCTGACCACCGTTGTTGACCATTTCAACTACGATGCCGAAGCCGCCCCCGAGACCCACGATGTCCTCACTGTCCCTGCGCCTTCGCAGATCCGTCCCGGCATGCAAACATACTTTTCCCCTGCCGATGGCGCCGATGAGGTACTTGTCGTTCCCCACGGTACCGGTCACGTACTAGGTCAGAGCCCTCTATTGGCTCCTATCTTGCGTGCCCCCGAGACGGCATACTCTTACTCTCCCAAGAGCCAGGCTGAGGGTATTAGCCCCGAAGATATCTTTGCTGTTGGTCGCCAGCTGTCTCTGGTCTCTACCCTCCAGGCGCGCAACTCCGCTCGTGTCACTGTTGTTGGTGCTGGTGAAATGCTGAACAACAAGTGGATCGAGAGTAAGACTGGTGGCAAAAAGGTGTGGAACAGAGAGTTTGCCAAGAGAATCTCTGGCTGGACGTTCAAGGAAATTGGCGTTCTTCGTGCTAGCAACATCGAGCACCACCTCAACGAGGCTGGCCAGTCTAACGAGTCCAACCCAGGTATCTACAGGGTCAAAAACGATGTGGTAAGTAATTTCTCATAAAACAGCAACATGTCTCCATGTTGGGCTAACACCATATGTAGTCTTACAGCATTAATCTGTCTGAGTACAGCTGGGACAAGTGGACTCCATACACTACTCCCGAGGGTGATGATGTGCAGCTAGAGTTCAGCATGCTGTCTCCCTTCCACCGTATCCCCCTCAAGGTCGTTTCCACCGGAGCTGAGACAAGTACCTTCGCCGTCGACTTCACTATTCCCGACCAGCACGGCATCTTCAATTTCATGGTCGACTACAAGCGCCCCTTCGTCACCAACATCGAGGAAAAGGTCACCGTTTCTGTTCGCCACATGGCTCACGATGAGTGGCCTCGTTCATACGAGATCTCGGGTGCTTGGCCCTGGTTGGCTGGTATCTTCACCACAGTATCTGGTTTCATTGCTTTCAGCGCCGTTTGGATGTACAGCAAGCCGACAAATGGCCCTGCTGAGTCTAAGAAGACCCGGTAAACAATCATTATGAAGGCAGAGACTAGGCTAGTAGATAAGGGAGGGTGTAGTTGTTGTTGTGGTACATAAAACGATACCGAAGGCATGGTCGTCTTCATTATATTCCTTGCACTTCTAGTTTTAGCATTTCAGTGTACAGTATATGTTGTTTTTCTGTTGAAGTAAATTTACAATACAAAATTTTGAACTAAAATCAATGAACTTGTCAAGTGGATGACGACATATATGCGATATGATGATATATATGATACTACTTGTATTTTTTGATTGGCCCTCAGATTAGCTCTCTTGTGTCTCATGGACACAAAGTCACTAAATGATTCACAAAATCAAGCCCTCATGGGCCTAACTCAGTTACCATCTGTGTCGTGACTAAAGTCTACAAATTTGGCTTTTTGACCTTATTTAAAATCATCACCGGGCAAGTTGTAGTTTCATAGAGCCACTCCCATCCGGCCTCTTTCACACGGAACAGTCTTTGACTCGTTTCTGCATTCCCACTTGGACCAATGTGAAACTATACTGCTAAAGATCTATATATTTAATGAGTATGTTAGTAAGGATGCGGCATATACACATAGATTATAAGAATGACTTACCGGTCCGCTCAGATTGAAAACTATATAATGCAAGATCATGAGTTTCTCATATAGACAATCTGTGTCCTATGCAACGAACACGGCAATCATTGAAAGGCTTCCAGTCACAAGTTACCTCGTAGCTGGCGTGCACTTCATAATACGCCTAGTCTACACTCACATAGTAAGCCAATACAGGCAAGACTGAATGGGAAACCAAGCTCACGGCGAAAAAAAAATGTCGTCAAGGCTAACCATAAGTGATCTATCAACGGAATACAACGACAATAGCGGATAATGTTCTCTATATGTTCCCACTAACAAACACCGTTAGATATTATGCTAAAGGCAACACACAATGAACATCAAGCGGCCTTGCTGAAACCAAGACTTCGGACTAGACCGTGGAAAAGGGGTGGGTGGATAGGAATTCTGCTATGCCTCGATGTTACTCGAGGGCCTGCTCAGATCTCTGTTCTTGTGAATCACGACAATCAAGTGGTTCCGAAGAACCGCCTTTCATGAATCAAATCATTCTTGTGTGCAAGATATATTCTCTTCAACGCAGACTATATAGCTTGGATGGCTTAAAGGGGCTTAAATGAACTTAGTATAGTCGAATGTAGGAGCTATGTTAATTAGTATTTTGTATCTATTCATTGAAGTTAAAAGTAACACCATCAACGTTTATAACCAGTCTGAGGATGATGTTTCTTATAAGACAATTATTAGAGTTACATCACATGCCATAAAGGATCATGCCTCGAGATTTAGACGGGAGTCGTTGATGATATAATCATTATTTTCAATATACGCAAAAGATCAGTAACAAAACAAAGGAAAAAAGACATCAGTGAAACAAAGGTACAAAGAAATGCAAATGCAGTCCATCTATTAGGGGGGTAATCATGAGGTAAGATGTAAGCTTAAAGCTGAGGTTGAGTCTTAGAAGCGCGTTGTCGAATTAAGTCTAAAACGCGTAGTTACGGAGCTCTCTGGCAGCTGACAGGTAGCTATATGCCAGCTGTGCCGCTATTTTTTTTTTATGCAGCCTTGCTAGATCGACAACAGCAAGGCTGAGAATAAGTGTCGCACCCAAAATTCTAAGTACCCTGTCAGAGCGACGATAAGTTGTCTGATACAAGCAGCTCCCCGCCACTCATTGATTCTTCCAAGTGATATCCCTCCCTCATCCTTCACTGCAGACAGTAATCAGTCGCAAAGATGGTAAGTGAATATCGAAGCACCTACATATTGTTCATTTCTGCTTAATAATAGCTAATCTGTCGTCACAATATTTGCTAACCATGATATTCTTTTTCGTGTATGCTTACAGGCTCGTAACTCGGAAAAGGCGCAGTCTATGCTGTTTCGCTTTCGCGAAGCACAAGCTGCTGAAATCGGCATCATCGATGCGGGGCGCACACGGCGTCCAAAGATGATCACTGAAGTCGACCAGATCCCATCATGCGAGAAATGGCGTGGCCAAGTGCTCAAGGAAGTGTCGCGCAAGGTGTCACGCATCCAAGACCCGGCGCTCTCCGACTACCAAATCCGCGACCTCAACGACGAAATCAACAAGCTGATGCGCGAAAAGCACATGTGGGAGGTCCAAATCCGCAACTTGGGCGGTCCCAATTATATGCGCGGCGCCGCCAAGATGTATGACGACAACGGACGTGAAATACCCGGCGGTGGCAAGGATACAGATATTTCGGAAGAGCGAAGGATTTACCAGGCGTCAAGGAGCTTTTCGAGGCCGCGACCAAAAAACCAGAGGTTCAAAGCAAAGGCAGTGCCGCGGCTGACTTGCGCCGTGCTGTTGATGCGGCGTATTATGGCTATGCGCCGGACGAGGAGGATGACGAGTTACTTGCGTATGAAAAGATGAAAGAGCAGGAGGCTCTCGAGCGAATGGCAGATAACGGACCTGGTCAGGAACCACCACCTGGCTGGGAACCACTTCCGGGCGACGGAGGAGATGGGCGAGTGTGGGTGCTCCCGAAACTGGATGAAGTACAACAAGAACTCATGCAACGAAGAAAACAACGGTTGTTGGATCAGCTCAGTCAAGATTGAGGCAGATATTCTGCATGTCCCTACTTGGTCCGGTCTGCAACGTTATGCGTGCTTTGATATCTCGGTTGCTATGGTTGTTTTCTACTCATGAGATCGCTTACATTTCATTTTCTCTCCTTTCTGTTAGTTTCATCGGAGTTTTTGGCATTGCTTTCTATTTATTCTCTACATTCTTTACATCGCATCTTGTTGGGTCACATGGCGCTATTCTACTACTTTTTTTTCTTTTTTCTTCTTCTTTTTCTACGGATTTTATATTTCATCTCTCATATTTCACATGTTGCCTATTATATTTCACTTTACACAAAACATGTCTATCAAGTTATTTTTTCAACGGCTATATGCCGCCCGCGTAATCAAAAGGCTTTGGCTGATCGTCTGCACTATCACACACCCTCAGGGTATTCTAGATTTTTATACACTTGACGTAGGTTTCATCGTGATCCTAATGCCTAGACTAGTTTTTGTACTAATTCTTACCTCCCGGTATCATTTTGTCTGTCACCATTGTTCTTGTCAGAAACATTAGCCCTTTGCAGGATTTCAGAAACATCAACTGGCATGTGTACAGTATTTTGTCAGGGAATGAAAATGGCACTAGGCTACTAACAATGCAAAAGGCGAAACAAAGAAGACTTGCCTTCAGTCCCTGACATATATATGTCAGCTACTAATCCTTCTTTAAGGATCTCCAGGTGCTTGTATAGTCAGGAACTCAGAAAGATAATTTGCTAGTCAGTATGATTTGGGCATGGACTCAGGGGCGTCCATACAATAACAGTCAGCTGAAATACCTCTGGTAGCAGGCTTAATGTCAAAGGTCCGAGAACTGGGCATCAACAGTATCTGTTGAAATAAAGATGGTCTACATAATGTACTATTTACGCTACTGGCATGCATGTGACTGTGCAAGTGTCATAAAAGTTGTTGGTTAGTAGTTTCAGGCGAGGATATACCCTCGAGCATAACAGCTACAGATATATGACGGCCTGTAACAGCTTTGTATGAATGATTGTAAGCTATATACATGTAGTTACAGAATTGAAGATTCTACCATTTTGTTTTCAATTCTTTTTGTCCTGGGAGAGTAATGATCAAAACCACATCTCTAACACAGCAAATCTCTCGGCAGTATTACCAAGAAGATAAAAAGAAAATAAGCCAGTGCTTCCTGTTATTCCGCACATAAATTCAACTTCGTATAGTACATAGTACCATGAGAAGTTGCATGGAAAAGATGATCAATTTGCCTTCTGGTAAGGAAAATTAATGGGGTTCACCCTGCATGAGCCGAAAGAAGCAATTGCTCGACTTGCAGCTTAAAGGCCCCACTCATCCTTGGGTCAAGGACCAATTTCTTAAGCTGGCAGGAACGGAACTTGCTAAAACTGCCCGACGCCAACTAAGATCATTTTGAGCAAAAAGCCAGTAAACGAGATAAAAATAAAATAAATAATAAAAAAAAAAGACCTACAAATCAAGCGTATCAGTATATCAATGACAATGTCATAAAGCGATACCTTTTGTCTTTTCCAGAACTGAAAAGCATATATCTTATCCTAGAATAAAGAAAGGGCAAACAGAACGAGGTAAGATACAGCTCATCATGGGAGGGCTCTAAGCGATCTGTGTTCCCAGACGAACAGGCACGGAAATGTCGTAGAAGAAAAGAACACAGACAATCTTCGAGAACGCCGGTATGAAAATATCAGGGCGTCTATCGGCTGCCGCTAGACTAAGAGAGATCGCTTACAGTTACAGTATAAAAGCGACAAGAAGTACAAAAAGTTATCAAAGGTGCAGTTTCATTTTTACTAATAGTTCACTGTCTGTTACATGTGGCAAGAAAATTTACATATCTAGAGTTGTACAATTATAGTCAATGATCTTCAGGGCGTCATGAAAGTGGCGTATTCATATAACCCGAGTACATTCCAAAGAAATTATTTATGGGCTGTGGTTCGGCTTGAGAAAATGATATCTGCAACATAGATGATGAAAAAGAGGGCCATTGGTTTAATTGTGCAGGCAGCTGATGCTCTGGATTTAGCAGCAGAAGACCAGTCTTTATCCCCTAGTTTTGAGTTTCTGGTGAAGCCTGGTGCTTATTGGCATTGCGAATGTTGTACTCGCGGAATAGCATCGTGCTGGTTTCTTTTGCCGCCGAACCAGGCAGCACATCCACCGGCCTCGCGGATCAGGGTTCCCAGCCAGAATCTGCGGATGCCCTCCTGGCGGTAGACCTCACGGACGACCTCGGGAGGCCGGCACTCTCACCGGGGACCTGGATCTAGCACTTGACAAGCTCAATGGGTGTCAGGATAAAAGATGTGAACATGCCCGAAAACACACCTGTGAACCAGAACGCAGGGAGGGACAGAAGAACATCACGCGAGCAGAGGCCGCTTCAGATCAGCGTATCGCGGCCGAGACGCTCGAGTAAGTTTAGGGAGAGGTGGGAAGTCCCGTGGATATTGTATGCCTTTAGTAGCTGTTGGGATCACGTCTTGTGTTTAAGAAGTGCAGCAGCTTTGGTCAAGTAAAGTATACCTATGTTTTTACTTTACTTTACTTTTTCTTTTCTATTCAACCACAAACATTAAAAACATAAAGATATATCATTTAAATTGTAAATTTTTTATTGTACTTGATTTAGCGATCTAGTAATACGCAAGATAAAATATTTTCCACAAATAGTATTTATGGGTTGTTGTTCGGCATGGGGGGAAAAGAAGATGCAAGAAAAAGAGACATTGAACTTATCAAAGCAACAAAGATCACCAACTAACTTTGGAGATTGGGTATGCAATAAAAGCCTATAGTTTATGCTATACGTATATGTTCGCCAGATATAGAAAAATGGAGTTAACTCGTTTAAGCGTCACCCACTTAAATGCATCGTTGTAGTTGAGAATAGGAAATTGGAGGAAACAATAACCCAGTGTTAAGTTAACCCTAAACAACAGTTGAACAACAAGATTAGCCTAATAATTGATTGTTAAGATTAACTATAATATCACAAAGTTGGTCATTCGATTTTATACGAGAGGAAAGTAGCAAATAGGATAAATGAAGTTAGATGCCATGGCTAGCTCATGGCAAGTCGCTCGCTCTCTTCTTTAACCGGGCCTTTGCACTGCAAGACCTAGACTAAAGGTTTTGCACTGGGATTAGCCCCCTGTTGCCGGTGAGAATGGCGAATGAGGTTTTTATATAGAACAAGAGGAAGGGCTCGTAAGACGGGTAGGAAGCTGGATAGTTAGGCTCGTAGATTATCACTTTCATTGGTATCTATCGAGATTGAGCATGTGGATAGATATACAATTATCAATATACGGCACTTTGCATACCTTGTGCGAGTATGTACATATACATGTGCTGTCTAATTACCAGAGCGCTAAATATTTATTCTTTCATGGGAATGACGATGGCATTTGTAGTACAGGGCCAACATCAGATGACTGGCTGGTTCTATCGTATATGTTAATAGGTAATTAATATCGGACAGACCGTTCTCTCCAATTAGAGTTAAGAAATACTGACCGAATATTTTGAGACATTTATTGGTATTATTTTGTTTATTTTGTATAACACCGTTTCTCTCGTGTTATCTGCCTTCAACGAATACGTCTTTCTAGTTGGTAGAAGTGGCTTTGGCTTTCATCTCTCTCTCCCGACAGGGTATATAAATGACCCCTGGGCATAAACTCCCTGTCCACAAACTAAAATACACACGTAGAATTAGAGATAAAATAGAGAAAACAAGCTACCAAACCAGACCAGACAAGAGAACAAGGGAGCAAAGAGAGAGCACGAAGACAGGCACAACTTTACAGATATACCAGGAACACAAGAAGACAAGCAGGTTAGCAGGACAGGCCACCCCACCAACTTGGATGCTTCTTTTTCTTTTATTTTCTTTTGTTTGAATATTGCTGGTAGCATCCCTCTATGACCAGACAATTCGTAGGCGATTGCTTTGTGTTTGGGCTCCCTTTGAGAGTAGGAGACAAGATCGCAAATATGTATATCGAGTTGAACAAGCCAGCCATAGATGACCACCAATGGTTAAATACATAGCTAGTTGTGTTGTGTTTATACGTAGATATCTACACTTGCCTTTCTTGTTTGTGAGAGACGCAAGATATAATCAAAGGCAACTGCGAGTGCCAAAACTCTGGCTAAATTGCAGTATGGAGGCTAATATGCTATGAGTAGACGAAGCTATCGTCGTCGTCTCTTAGATCAGCCTCGCCCCTCGCTCTCGCTCTCGCGTATTCCGTCGTCTTCTGGCCCGTCCCTTTTGTCGAGATAATCGATCCCCTGGGAATGCTGACTAACTTTCAAGGCCATTTTTCGAGAGAGTTCCCCGCCGCAGAATACAAACAGAACAAGCAAATTCAAACCACCAGTAATTTACAGAAAACTCCGAATAAACAACAACAATAACAATAGACATCCAAGAGGGAGAGGGCTGGCCTGCTCCTGGCGGTTGCTTCTCATCATCCTTGCCTAGGCCTACCCACTTTTTCTCTTTACTCTTTTACTGTTATTTTCCGTTCCAACTGATGCCAGGAGACAACAAACCATCCACTATGCGCTAGTCTCTAGTGTTGTCTGGCTGGTGGATTAGCGGAAGAAGGCTTCTAAGGCTCGCCTTTACTTGGAATTGGACTGCGGGGCCATTGTTCACGTAGAACTGGATCTTCACCCTGAATTGCTTTGTTTCGAATCGATCACTATCACGATAAGTACTAATACAGATACACACATATAGTGGTATACAGAACATACATGTAAGTGATTGTACCTGCAGCATCCCACTGCATATCTTGCCCTTTTTGCTGCAATTAGCCTGCGCTCTAGCATCTCAGGGGCAGATCAGTTTCCCTTTTCCCATTGACTTCCCGCTGTTCATCAAGATGGTTCTGGGAAAATGTCCTGGGATTCTGGGGGTTGTGGGAACTTTAGGTTTGCAGGTTGTCCCCTCGTCCTCATCTCTCCTTCTTTTCGAGAGATTCTGTGCGCATTTTGTCTTCTTGGTTTCCCTCCCAGTTTCCTTGTTTCCCGCTGAGTTCTCATTTCTCTTCTTTCTCCTTTATACCTTCACCCAAGCTTGAATTCGACTATCCATATCCATATCCATCTGACAATTCAACTCTTATACTAGCATTAGAGAGTGAGCTTAGGTATCATCTGCTTGTTAATCTCTGTCGTGCACAGAACTCATATCACTTCTATATGTAAAATACACGGCATTACTCTTCGACCGACATCATACTGGTGCTACTATAGCTATTGTGCTCGGATGTCTGACCTGCAGGCACTATTCTCAAGACTTCGTTCCTTTCCCACACCCCCTTCTTGAGCTTCCCGGGCCTCTCTCTCTCTCTCTCTTGTTCTCTCCCTCCCGAAAAAAACACTCCTAGTCTGCCACAAAGCAACCTGCCAGAAAAGGTCGGCGCTCTTGGTCTTGGTACGTTCAATCAGCCTGTCTCAAGCTGACCTGCCTGCTGTTTTACTGCTGCCCACTACCACTACCGAGAAAACAAAAAAGGGTACGCAGGCGTTCAGATTGAACGAACAAAATAACAAAAGAGAGCCGAGACCCTGGGAAAAAAAGCCATCGCTTCTTTACATCTGGATTCCAACTCCATCACCCTTCAACTCTGATGTCGTCGTGTCTCGCCGCCTGACTCGATCTGGCTTCTGTTCGTTCGCCTTGCTTGACACTGGTGATCTGATATCGCAGCAACAACGTCGCTCCTTTTACATCTCTGTTGTCTGTCGTATTTCTTATTCTATTCTCTTCTTTCGTTCTTTTCTCTATATTCAATATCATCCTTGGAATCGCATAGTTTCCGTATTTCTGCTGTCACTTTTGACAAGCGCCGTTCTTTATTTTGTGGACAAACCCACAAGGAATCAGACTTCCTAGATAATCCGCCACCACGAAGCATTTACATAGCCTTCGGTTATCCAATTTACAGAGGTGTTTGATCTATCTGGAGGCATATACGCAACACATACCGACAACACCGTAATCTTGTTTCAAGATGGTATCTTTCTTTGGCTTGAAGCTTGGCGGCGACAAGAAGAAGTGCGTATAACGATTAGCTAGTCAACGGCCCGACTTACACACGCTGAAACATACTAACATGTTCTTTGTCTTGTAGGAAGTCACAGCCCTCTCCTTCTCCCGATAGCGGCTTGAAACAACTGAACCGCAACGACCAACCCGGCCCCGATATCAAGCCCGGATTTGCCAGTGCCTCAACCTGGAATGTCTCTTCGAGTGCGCGCGGTCGTTCAAGCAGCAATGCCCGCCCTGGAACTTCGCATTCTTTCCGCTCAGTCACCGCACCGCGCCCAATGTTCATGAACTCTGGCGCAACTTCGAGTCTCGTCGATCTCCGCAAGAAAAGAGATAGTTTACGCCAAAATGCATCAGAGGCCGACATTCGAGGAGGATCGTTCATGGCTGGCGACCGCTTCTCCATGAAGCCACCGAAGCCAATCGGTGGATTTTGCAACCCTCGCCCTATGTCTGGATCGGGAGAAAGACGTGGTTCTAGCGCTAGCCAGAAGCCTTTCAGACCTGCCGAAATGCCTAGATCATCCTCTCTTGCCCATATGTCTCTGAAGAAAGACGGACCTGACACTGCCATAGGAGATGCCAACAATAGCGCAGCCGAAGAAAAGAAATCCCAAGAGCCACCTAGACTGTCGCCGATTGTTCCACCTGCCAGCCTAGAAGCTGCGATTGCTGGATCGTCACCAATCTCGCCTATGACCCATTCACCTCTGTCAGCCGCCATTGCTGGTAGTCCTGCGCGCAGCTACGTCTCTACTTCTAGTCCTCGTGCCTATTCACCTGGCGCGCCAGCTGGATATTCACCGAGTTCGACATCCTCGATCACTCGCCCTAATATTTCAAAGGTTTTCAAGCCGTACAACCCCGCCGTGACTCTTACCTCCAATACACCGACTTCATCCATACGTGTTCGCTCCCCTAGTGCCGGTACTTTACAGACAAAAATTCCCACCGAACCCTTGGCAAAGTTGGATATCTCTTTCTCAGCGCCAAACTCTGCCTTGGAACCTCCCTCAGCAATCAGTATTTCGGATGCACCAGTCATTCCCGAATCGCCCTTTAGCCAGTTCAACTTCGACTTCGACATTCCCTCTAGCTCTCTCAAGGTTGGCGGATTAAGCTCTCTAGCAGACAACCTGGCCCCGAATTCGCCAATGCTGGACCGCAACGATTCTATCTCTCGCGCCTCTTCAGCGAGCCCAAGTCCCAGCTTGAGTCTTAGCGTGACCACCGCTTCACACGACTCTTCTCTATCTTCTCGCCCATCGATTTCACACTCAAACTCGTCGAGGAGCATCCCGTCACCATCAACTTCGGTGCGATCTGCTCGCAGTATGGAGCGTCCTTCGTTTGAGAAGATAATCACAAACAAGCCGGCCGCACCTTCTAGTCTCCGCATGGTTCACAATGTTGGTCCTACTGTGGTATCCGAATCTGCTGGTCTTGGAATCTCAAGTTCTGAAAATACGCAATCATCTTTTCTTGAAGTTGGTGACTTTGGAGGTCGTCGTTCCTCTAGCCCCGAAGAAGTATTTATCTTGCAAGGCGATGAAGCACTTGCTTTGCAATGGGAGGGGCCTCCTATCATTAAAGATGTTGCTGCTAAGAGAGATACCTTTACCTTGAGCTCTCCTCGTAGACAGTCTTTCTGCTTCGATATGAATGATCATGGCGACGAAAAGACGGCTACCGTTAGCACCCGTGAGCGTGAAAAGTCACCCGAGCGTCCCAAGACATCTGCAGGGCCGAACACAGGATCTGGAGGCTTTGGTCGGATCCAAATCACCGAGGACATGCTCAATGGCATCATCCGGCCAAGACGGAACAGCCACAGCTCTAATGCTCGTCTGGATGCAATTCGCCCTGCGCCATTGAAATTTGGCACTAGCACTGCTATCAAGACTGTGCGGGCTATGCCCAAGAGTCCTCTCTGCATAGCTCCTCAACAGGCTACCCTTCAGACCCCCATGGCATCTCCCAAGGCAGGCCAGATCAACCGTTCGCAGAGCCCCATGCTTAATATCGCTATGCGTTCTCCTACCTTTGGAATGCCTACGCCACTCCAGCCCATATCTTGTGAGACTCCTATCTTTGAGAGTCCTGCCATGGCAAGTCCTATCGTGAGCAGTCCAGCGCTGGATAGCCCAGTTATGGCCAGTCCCGCCAGTGTTGGCACCATAAACTCGCCTTCATGGCCTGCACGTATCACGTTTGATAGCGTGAAGGACCGACACGGGTATGCGGTTCCTGCTCCTCGTACTCCTCTCAGTGGCGTACCCCCTAGCATCTCGACCTCCGGCCTGGAACTGTCTCTACCGGCGCGCCACCCAGTCCGGAGCCCAGGCGGAGGCATCTCTAGATCTGCTACTTGGGATCCCCAGCGTCCTCGGACATCTGGCGGTATGCCTAGTGAAAAATTCATGTCTCCTCGTGCAGGTGTCCAGCCACCTCAAAGTGCTACGGTTGAGCGTGCCGAGCCACTCTGGCCTTTGATGGGCAATAGCCCTTCATCAAGCCCGCCAGGAACATCAGATGGTTCGAACAAGCCCGAGCCGATTCCTATCAACCCTCTAAAGAACGACAAGGTGCGGGAGACTGTACGTGATCGTGTGCGGAACCTCGAAGTACAGGAAAGCGCACGTAATGACCGACGCACTCGCCATCGCCGTCTCCACGACGCGTGGCTTCGGCAGGTATGAGCCCGTTCTCGGCCGGTGGTCAACGGCGAGATGGATCCCGGACCCGGGCCGCGCCTCCTCGGCCGAAGCGTGATGTGTCTAGCCCCGTGCCTGTATCGGTTACGGGCAATGGGTTTATCTGAAGTTATGACAGTCTTGCACTATTTCTTATTTCATTTGTCACTACATCTTGTCTATCCATTCCATCGGTATAACACTCGTCCTATTGTTTTTTCCTTTAACATGAACAGCCAGCCATATTCATTTTTGTCAACAAAGTTCCTTGTTCTATATCTTTTTTCTTCCTTTGGGTACTATTCATTCATTTTATACTTTTCTCTTCTTCTTCTTCACCCCCCTTTTTCCTTTCTTTTCATTGCCGTTTCTTCGCTTCTTCCAGTAGTAGAGCGGCCTGCGCTATCACCCAGATCTGGCTGCTCGCTCACCATTCCATGATTCCCCCTTTTTGAGCATTTAGCATCGATACCTTTTTTCATTATTACTTTTTTTATTTTTATTTTTACTATTTCTCTTTGTTGTTGTTTTACAGTTGGCCCTTCTTTCTTTTGTTCGTTCGTTTTTGCGTGCGTGATTTAAGTATCTCCTCTTCTCTTGTCTTAGGACCTGTCACTTATCAAAACGTATTTGTTGCGCTATAGAGTATGTTGTATTTTCTCTTGTTTTTGATTTTTTCCCCCCAGTTTGGCAAGCTGATCTAGACTTTCGTATCTACTATCTCTTATATGTAGCGTTGGTATTGCCTTCGTTGATACCTTTGTTTTCCCTTTGTATCCAATTTATATATATACTTTTTATATTTCCCATATCATATACTGCCGTTGTATGTACTTGATCATGTTCTATTTTGCTGCCAATTTCTATAAGTCTCGGGTAGAGCAAACATTGTAGGCGTCCTTGACACTTTGTAGCTCCTATATTATATGTATCCATGGGTGGGTTCATAGCGTGTTTGTGTACAACTATATTATACCACAGCAATATATATATATACATCTAATCTGCGATATATTTAAGGTCACTGTTATTATCGTAAACAATTTGATTTTCTATGATCATCTAGAAAAGCGCGCGTGCAGTGACTGGAGGTGGTGGCCATTGGTCAACGGAGACACCGTTAAGGCTCGCAGAACGGCCGGGGCTTAAGAATATTGATCTGTTTATGTACAACTATTATATGCAGCAAGGACAGTATGCCTGTCCCGAATAAGATGGATGGGGTGTTCATATTGGGTAGTATTAGATAATGTTGCATGTTGTTGGTTTGGTGGTGTGCATGAGTGGTGAGAATCTAGGCGAACGACTACGAGTTCAATAACAAACGCAACTGGTCAACACTGATATAGGATGTTTTTTCTTTGCATCAGGTGAGCTGATTGATTGTATATTTGTGCATATGTAGACACAATTTGTTACGTATTTTGTATGAAGTGTGCTTAGCGCGGCTGGAAGAGCTCATATCTGAGGTAGACAAAAATCAATATAAATTCCTATACCGGACTAGTTGCTGAATAACTTGATCCTAATTGTTGTGATTCGCTTCTTGTTGGAACGTTGGATAACTGGCCGGGTGTTCTTCAAGCCAAGTCTAGAATCAACAATAGAAGAGGGGGGTAAGGAGGGGGAGGGGGGACAAAGAGTAGGACTGAGGGCATTAGAGGAAGAAGATGATGATGGAAAGTAGATATGTTGAGATGATTGATGCCTAGAAGAAATAAATCGAAACATATTGACATATGATGGTCCATATACACACAATGTATTTGTCTAATTGTAGCCTGTCGACTTGTTGATCACAGCGCCTTATTTACCCTTCTTTATTTCTTGATTAGCTTCTAGAGTGGTTCTATGAGAGTCAAAGCTGACATTGACAGAAGTCGTTACCGGAATTAGCTTCTCAAAACAGCTTGTAAGCGGGGCCAAAACGAAAAAAAAAGCAGCAAAGACTCCACTGAAGTGGCGCTAAATAAGCGGTATAGGCATTATTACACTTATTTTCTTCCCCTTTAGCTTGAATATCTTGCTGACTTGCTGTGAATATGGGGCATTTGACAAGCAAATAGCAGACAAAAAAAGAATAAAAAAACAAACACATGGCATTGAATTATGGAGCTAGACTATGAGGATAATTTAGAAGAAATTGGCTTGTAGTTCTTTTTGAATAGCGTGGCAGCGTTGCAGTTGGAAGTAGCGCCAAAAACAAGGAAAGAAGGCCTAGATTTGGACTGAATATCCGGTGGATGGATTTTCTAGAGAAAGATTGAATAGAAGAAAAAAAAATATTGCGCCGGTGAGTTAAAGCTGGGCGGACAATTCTTTATCTGCCGGTAATATTTCTAGCTATCTATTCTTTTGTTGGAAATTCTTCTTCTCTTGATAAATATTTTTCTGTTCCAAACTTCACCACCGAGATCGAACCAACCCGAATCCAAGCCAGTTTCTCTCTTTCTGGTTCCCTTTCTTTGCTATCCAGAACTCTGGATTGCCATCGTCGTTATCATCCATTCTGATCTCTTCCAGCCCATGTCGGCGTTATTCTCTCCGCTCTTCTTCTCTTTCGATATCGTGGAGGCACATAGGTTTATGTGCCAGTCAGGCCAATAAGCCATCCAGCAAGCGACTTGAAGTCTTTGCGCTTGCTGCAAGACATAATCTTTTTGGGGGACGGGAGAAAGACTTTTAACACTGTATACAATCTGTAACATTATTTTGTTCACACTAACTACATATTAATCAACTGTAAGTAATTTGTGCTGTCTATTACTCTTATCGTTATTCTTCTATATTTCCTTTTTTGGGCCGTTTTGTCGATCTTTGTGGCTCGCCCGCTATTCGTGCGCTGCGCTTATTTTGCCTCTCCCAACGTCAATTATGTTCTCTCTTTATCATTCTAGATTTAGAATTCCAAGGTCGCGACAAGTCCTTAAAAAGCGCTTCTTGTTAGCGGCGTTTTTTTTCTTCGATGAATTCTAGATGAATTTTGAAAAAATGGCCACTGATAGCACGCTAACGTCAAAAAATATAGACTATATGAGCCTGAGCTGCTCATCATCTAATTCACAATCTCCATCTTCGTCTTTAGCATACGTGCCGAGACCAACTGAGCAAACGCCACTTCTTGTGTGTTCTGCCTCATCGTCAACTGCTTCGAAAATGAGCGACACTAAAAACGAAACCGTCGATGCCGACGTTAAGGCTGAAGTGAAGACCTCTGCCGTCTCAACTACTACGGCCGCTGCCAACGATGACGCTCTGGTGAGCCAGGGCTTCGAGGTCCTCAAGGAAACTCAGGTCACATGGTACTCGTACCTGCAGACAATCGACTTTTGGCTGCTCGTACTCCTGGGCCAGGTTCTCTCGCTATGCATCACGGGCACTAATACGTTAACCACGCTACTATCGATGGCCAACACCAGCATTCCAGCTTTCCAGAGCTTGTTCGTCTATGTCGTGCTGAGTGCTGCATACACCAGTGTCTTCCTGTACCGCTGGGGCTGGCGTCACTGGCTCACGATCCTCAAGACCGAGGGTTGGAAGTACTTCCTCATGGCCTTCCTAGATGTACAGGGCAACTATTTCACCGTGTTGGCCTATCGCTACACCAACATTTTGTCGGCCCAGCTTCTCAACTTCTGGAGTATCGTCTGTGTCGTGATCATCTCGTTCTTCCTGTTGCGTGTGCGCTACAAGCCCTTCCAGGTTGCTGGTATCCTGATCTGCTGCGGTGGAATGGGTATCTTGCTGGCCTCGGATCATATCACTGGTTCTAACGGTGGTACTGGTGCCAACATGCTCAAGGGTGATCTATTCGGTCTGCTGGGCGCTACGCTGTACGGCACATCGAACGTGTTCGAGGAGTTCTTGGTTAGCAAGCGGCCGATGCCCGAGGTGCTGTCATTCCTCGGCACCTTTGGCATGATCATCATAGGCGTTCAGGCGGCCATCTTTGATCGTTCGAGCATCCAGAATGCTAACTGGACGGGCGACGTCATTGGCTATCTGGTGGGCTTCACTCTCATTATGGTTTTGTTCTACACGCTAGCGCCCTTCATGTTCCGCATGGGCTCGTCCGCCCTCTTCGATATCTCGCTACTGACCGCGAACTTCTGGGGTGTAATTGTCGGTATCAAGGTTTTCCACTACACCATTCACTACCTATACCCCATAGCCTTCGTGTGCATCATTATCGGTCTATTCATCTACTTCCTGTCTGGATCTATGCTGGGTGACAGCAAGAAGCCTTGGTTGGGCGATAACCAGGAGGAAGGCGTTGCTGGCTACGGTACGGCGAAGCTCAAGGCTCTTAATGCCGCTAAGAAGAGACAGCAGGAAGCTCTTGAGCAGCAGGCTGCTGCCGAGGCAACTGTTAACCACGCCGTATAATGTAGATGGACCAGCAAGTCTGCAGGCTGGAGGTTTATCAGTGATCCCCGAAGCTCCTCTTTGCTCTTGATCATGACTCGCCTGGCTGGATTCTAATATCTAATTAATTTGAAAAGTTTGAAGAGCTAGGCTATATCATTGTTACACCATCATATATCCAAGTCTTTACGTCATCAATAATAATTTCAAAAAATTTATCTTCCACACAATCAAAGTATGGCATGCTTTCTCTATAAAAGTAAACTTTCCATATTGCTCGACGCCACGTGAACGTAGTATTGTCACCTAAAACTATCTCACCTTCTACAAAGAGCAATGCTACTATTCTCGTCATTCATTCCCAAAGGAGCTAAAAAGATGAGAAACTTCAATCCCCTCAAGTCATTTAGGAGGAACAAAAAAAGGAAAATAAGCTGTTCTCACCAACCGAAATCGAATCGGTGACCTTTCGATGGCAATTCATTGCAAGTTACAGTCGAACGTGATAACCAACTACACCATGGTGAGTGACGACAGCGGTTAACCACTGCGCATGGCAGATTCTTGAGAATTTCGGTGCAAAATGGGTCAAAGTACTTAATTATGGACCCTAAAATGGGAAGTTAGGGTTATGACACAGCTTCAAATATTATGGACGAAAACAAGTTGATGATTACTTGTTGATAGTTGTCTGTCTTGTACTGTTGGTTCTTGGTTGAAAGGCTTTGTCCCGGGGCTCGAGCAAAGAGGCATTGGAGCACTTCGTTGACTATGGGGCTTCTGAACTCGGGTTGGTGGAGTGTTCAAGTCCGCTGTTAATAGCAGCCTGTAAGTGGTTGATAGTGGTGCAATCTTCTGTAACCTCGGTCTTATGGATGAGTTGCTTAGATCTAGGTACATAGGCAACAAAGATTTTCCCTTGACGGAGAACTCGTAGTTGGTTTTCAGCTCAAGTTTATACATGTCAAGGCGGATGCCATCTACTCTGAGGAATTCATGAATAGGAAGTGTCTGTTTTGGATGTAGTCGTCGGGTAAGAATCATCGGACTCGGGCGGTAGCAAGAGGGGCATTAGATGGTAGTTGGGCTATCATTTTCTCGCCAACGAGATGCCCTGCTTGAATCTGGCTCTCTAGTCAAAGCTTTTCGAGTTATGTCTCTAAGCTGGCTAGGCAAGGAAGCAGAGTACCTTTCAACAGTATTCAAGCTATAGGAACAGAGATAGACTGCAATTTAGATAAGTTGAAAAGTCATGCTATCATCGACACCTATGTCACGACCGTTCTGTATCCATTACCCTAATAGAAAGCGGGAGATGATACATTGGAACCAATCATAGAGTCCGAGGCTTGAGGGGGCCAGTAAAACGAAGTTGGGGGATACCAGAGTTGAAGAAATTATCAGACATTACACTAGACGAGGAAAACAAAAGGTTTTAGTCAGATATACAGACTTCGAGTACTTGTCAAAATCATCGTTCTTGAACATGAATCATAAGTCATGAATAGACCCAAAAGGGAACGCACCACCTAGATTATTTCAAGACTATTTTTATAGCCATAGAAGATTGCTTATGAATTTGCATTTGTCATCACTCCTGGGTCGATTCTTCAAGAAATGCATACTCAACCCATTGTCGCATAATACTATTATCTCATGTGAAAAGTACACTAAATCTGCATTCTCTGTACTAGATATGTCTTGCGGAGACATGATCTCATTGCGATGTTGCGTTATCTGAGAATACTATGAATATACATGTGATCTAGTTGAATGCTATAGTTAGTTAACTACAACTAGTTACAACTATATAATTTCATCCTAAAGAATGCACATCAGAAACAGACCGCTAGTGATAGTCCTGCAAGCATAATAGCCGACCTTCGCCTATCGAACATACATAGTTTGTAGAACCAGCAACTCGCAAGATAACGTCAGAGTGTCACCTTTGACCGACTTGCAAGTGATGAGATGTGTTCTGTTGTCATTGTGCGCTGGCGAGTTCCAGACTTTGGGGAATTTATGCAGGTAAAGCCAATGTACTACTATGAACTTTGAGTATACATAGATCCAGGCATAGTTGTACATATATATATATATCTGAATGTACAACTGCATGTCTGAAAGTGGACAAGAGAGAGGCTCTTGTCGAGGCCCAAACAACTCGTATTTGAGGTCCTAAGCAAGCTCCGGATGGGGAGCTGTGTCGGAACATACGATATCGAATTACTAGGCTATTTAGTACGAAGGCAGGGGTAGCTGATACTGTAGTGCAAGGGTCATCACATCGATTCGTAGGCCAAGACCCCCTATTTGGATATTTGTGTCATTAGTGAAAACATAGTTGAGAGTGTGAGCCAAAGCGTGGGTTGAGTACGATAAATTGGAACTACTTAGAGGCCACTACGTGTTGAAGCTATGTACATATGTATGTCTACTACCTATAAAATAAGAAGGGCTCGTTTCTTGAAATTCCTAGTTGTAGAAAGACATCATATTTTATTGAATCATGTGTTAGATTTGATGTTACATTCACGTCCCTTGTTGCTTGCCATTTGCCTGGGATTTCAAGATGGAAGACGAACATGATACCCAATACATACAATGTAAAAGTACTGACGAGTGGCTTGTATCTTCAAAAGACGGCCCTGAAGAAACAGGGATCGTTTCTGTAGTATGTATGTATGTATATATGTAAACTAGTTTCTAAGGGCGATTTGGGCGAGACGTGGTTATGTTGAATATCTGTTGAGTCTTTCTCGGTTATTTTGCTAGCCGTCTGTGCAAAAGATATGTTGTATACTGGTACATAAAACTATGTATCAGAGCCCTCAAGGCCCCCATCACGGGGCAAGCACACGGAACGACGGCGAGAGAATGCTATGGAATATACTGTGTACTAGGGAAGAAAAAAGACAGCATGGTGACTTGGATGAAGGGAAGACAAGCCTTTAGTATGACATCAAAGTGAAAGAAAAGACAAGAGACTCATCAACTAATATTAGGCCGTGCTATTGAATTTTTTTCTGTCTCAGCGCCTCTCTTTATTTTAATGTGCTGTAGCCAAGCCCCATCTCTGGGTTTGGGACTCGTCTATCCAATCCTTTTTTTGCTGGGCCAAAACCCATCTTTGTCTTCGATTTGCTGGCTGACTTTCTGGACTTAGTCTTGGACCTGATTTTTGGACCTGAAGCCTTCCTATCAAAATCTCCTGAATCGTCGATTCTTCTGCCGCTTGTTCATCCAGCCCGACCGACCGATCTGAATAGCATCTAAACTCCATTGCTTGAGTTTCGTTAGCGTCTGTCTGAGCATCGTCTTCAAGGTCAGTACTCGTCGTCGACAGTCCATCGTTCAATTGCATCCCGCCGTGTTCTGGCTTTTCTCTTTTGTCTCCCTGTTTCGGCCTCTCGTCATCCTTTGCCGTCCCTCGTCAACGCCTGGAACTCCCCTCTTCTCTGCCCACAGCATCCCATCGCGACAATTGCTTCCTGGTACAGCCCGCCCAAGCCGCCGTCTCATAAACTAATCGATATATCACGGGAGACTAGTCGAGACTCCACTCGTCTGTCTTGTCTGTGACTGTGTCATCATTTACATCATTGGCCTCTCGACCCTGTTATCCGAGCCCACCCATCCCTTTGCTCTTGCGATTCCGACCACTATCGCTAGTTGACTGTCCTTTAATACTGTGAATACTCACTTTCAGACTTGCAACTGACACACAACCAATCCTCCAGCCACTTGCATCTAGCACATCATCACCGCCGACGACTCACTCGTATATATCTAGTCTTTGCATATACTCCAATCAAAATGTCCTACTACGACAACGGCGCACAGTGGGCCGGCGCTCCGGGCCCTCAGGGTCCCAATATCAACGCTGGCGCCCCAAGCGGTCCCACTACCAACAACTGGGATCATCAGGCTCCTCATGCTCGCGGTCCCGGTCGCTGGAAGACTGGTACCGAGCAGCCCGATCTCGGCATTGCCAAGCCCGCCGGTGCCACCGGCCCTACCGCCGCGGACGAGTTCGCTTTTTCGTACCAGTTTGATGGTACGTCATCTCTTTGAGACCTATCAACGCACAAGAACTGCTGCTAACTGTGTACTTCTCACCACAGAGGTCGACCGTGCCCACGAGAATCTGGCCAAGAGCGGCAAGATCTTTGCTATGGGTGGCCCCCGCCGTGATTTCCCCGCCGCCAACCCCATCTCTGGATTTGGTCCGTCTGTCAGACCCCGTCCTGGTAGGTAATGCCTCCCCGCCCATTCGCCGTGTACAAGCACATCACAGGCTTGTCTGTTTCCTTCCGCATGCCCAACACGTGAGATTCATAAAGAATCTACCAACATTGGGACTCGATACGTCATTGTACATAACAATCCTGAGCCCTACTCCCTCACGCCATCAACCAGAGCTTCTCGCATTCCACAACGACACATATATCCCTTTTCGGACCCCAGACCCAACGACTATGAATAGTTCACTGACATTTCTCGGATATATCAGATGGCCGGCTGCCTCCGATGCCCGGCGCGCACCCCCACTCCATCAGTGAGTTGGACCGCAGCCACCAACCCAAACTCCAGAATTTCTATGCCCCCCAACGCCTCCAAGCCCCTCGTAACAGCTCAAACGAGGCCGAGCAGGTCATCCAAGCCAAGAGAAAGCTAGCTGCTCAGCGCGAGCGGGAGCTCCGCAACCTCCACACCGAACAGCAATTTCAGCGCAGTATGTACTGACCAATCCATATATCCCTTCTTATGATATTCAACTAACACATCCCTCTCGTAGAGACTGTAATCGAAACTCTCTTTACCACCAATCCTCGTACCGAAGAAGAGGCTCGGGAACTCATCGCCCGTCAGCGTAGCGCCCTCTATGGAGAAGGTGCCTTTGCTGAGAAGGCCGGTTATGTCGATGAAATGGGTGCCGTTCGTCCAGGGGCTCCTACTATCAGCGGACCTTCTAGTCTCCGAGGCGCCTCTCCTATGACCTCATTTGATGCTCGTAATATCCCCGCTTCAGCTAACCCCACCGAAACCACTTCTTCCGCCGATGCCAACATCGCAGCCCCTCTAGCAACTCCCACTAGTGCTGAGATTCCTCTCCATACCGTCAGCCCACAGGCCAATATCAGTAAGGCTGGCTTGTTTGAAAACCAAATCTCAGGTGGACTTCGCAGAAGCACCAGCTCTTCTCCTGTAGGCGGTTCTCCAGTGCGCGGTGATGCTATCTCTGGCAACAAATCGACTTCGTCTGGCCCTACTGTTGCCCCCATCGGCACTCGTCTATCGGGAACGCCTGTTAGTTCTACTAGCAAGCGGTCTACTACTCCCATGGCCTCGCCTGGGTCTTGGGGTCGTGGAGCTGTCTGGGGACAGTCGTCTGGTCTCGGTGCTCAAGCTAGTGTGTGGGGTTGAAACGCGAGTGATAAGGTGTAATACGTACCTCGATATCCTCGTTTTTTGAAGGTAAGGTGTCGAGAGCTCTATCTTGGTTTTACTTCTTACCGTTATGATGTAAACCCCATATCAGCTTTCTGGCTCACTCACTTAGGCCTATTGCTGATGATTTGTGTGTTTTTTGTTATTTGCTCTTCACGGTCCTTATGGACGGCGCTCGGCTGGTGATTCTTATTTTTCTTGCTATTTTGCTTTATTTTGGCTGTTGCATATGGGGGGCTTGCTTACATTCGGGGTTACCATGATTTTCTTGATCGGTTTTCTTTTCTTTTTGCCTATTCCATTTTCCATTTTTTCTTATCTCGGCTTGGGGCTTTGGCGAATCTCTCACACAATTTTCCTTCTTGCTTTCTTTTTTCTTTTATTTTCCATTTCTTTACAAGTTGATACGGAGGCGGCAAGGAACGGCATACTTGGTTTTCTATTGTTATTCCATTGGTGGTTTCTGTTTGTTTCTATCTTACTGATTGCTGTTTTCTTTTTCTTTTTATCACACGCAAACTCGGAGTTTTTCACTTTGCTTTGGCCAGCTCTTTCGATATATTCTCTTCATTGGGCATTCTTTTGGAACGGATGGACGGATGGACTTATGGATGGACGAATACTTTTAGTGTTAATCACTATTTTTCTTCCGGTGCATGGTGGCTTTTGGTAAACTCTTTGTTGTTCATGGATTATCTATACTATTGTTTTTATATTCTTATCATTCATTCCTACATATGTATCTTGACTTGCGAGATCTTCTATATCTGTACTGTATTCCCGTAATAGCAGATATTCCTGTAGTCACAACCTAAACTTATAGCCCTAATGAACCACAGCCAGAGTAAAGATCCATCGTATCATCGGCTGATTTGGCCGCGCCTCCCCAGAGAATGACTCCCCGGCTATTGACGGCCCAGGCTCCGGCAGTCTGCCATTTATTTCCCATGGCACTAGACGGGCCAGTATCGGCATCTGACGAGCCACCGATGTCGTCTCCAACCGATTTAGATCTTTGTCTCCCCCTCGACGCCGACCCGGTGCCAGATCTCTGCAATGCCATCTCCTTCTCTCTCAACTTGAGCTCTTCATCAGCATCGAGAAGCGATTTTCCCTTACCACCCAAGCCGGGGCGTGTAATAGACGAGACGACCTTTTGGCCGAGCCAACGATCTTTCTGACGCCAGCCTTCTGCCTGAGTGGTTGGGTTGAAGAGGTGCCAATATGAAGCTAGACCAAGACCCCAGGCGGCGTAAGTGATGCGTTCTTCATCGATGATGATCTCGACGGAGCCAGCGCCGCCAATCAGCGAAAGCCATTTGCTGGTGGCCGTAGAAGAAGAATGTGAGACAGCAATGCAACGAAGATCAGAGCCAGCCCGCTTTGCAATGTCGCGAAGCTGGATAAATGTTTGCTGGGCAACTAGGTTGAAGGAAGCGTATAGTCAGTACTTGTCGTATATCCCGCTATCGGCCGTTGAGCGATACTTGCACCTAACTTAGGAAAGAATACGATATATGAAGGATTATTCAAGCCCCCTCAGCCAGAGAGGCGGTCGCAAGGCAGAACCTGGGGAAGCTTACAGGCACAGCCAACACACCGCATGAAGACCACTAGCACACTACGGCCATCACCTAACACCAACTTCCGATCCCTATCCCTCGGGGCTAGATGGCCGATTTCTGGCGGAGATGCCACAGCTACGGGCGGTGGAGCTGGCGCAAACCATGGTTGTACGGTTAACGGAAGAGACTTGACAGTCATCCACGATGCCCAACCACCGTTGGAAGAGTCTTGTTGCTGTGAAGAGGCGGTCTTGGATCGCGAGAATCGAGATGGCGGTGGTGATGAGTCGAAGGATGGCATGGAGGTCGGCACGCCGGCCTTTTTCAAGGCGATCTTGGTGGCGAATGAGGAGAGCATTTGTTCCAGTGTTTGCGAGTTATAGATAGAGTTATGATAGAGGTCGGCTCTCAATGGGTAGTTCTTAGTGATTAAAATTATTTTTTTCACGATGATATACAAGTGTAGAATGTTATGAATGTTTGGACAAGAGAACAAATGGATGACTTTCTATTTTGTTTTTTTCTTGTTTCTTGGTCGTGGGATAAACATCACAAGTGAAAAGACCACGAGATCTACTTCGCAATTCATCAAAGCTCCTACGTCGTGATCTCATTCAAGTTTCAGATTACAGGTCTAGACGAGGAACGTCCAGGCAAGTTTGAGTGTGCAACAATGCCTTGCTAGCAGATACAGTCTAATGTACCTATATGTAGACGGAAAGAGATCCCGATACAGCACCCCAAAAGCTACCCAGCAAGCTCAGCTGGCTAGGATCTTGTTCTATCTACATACCTCAGATTAACAAGCTTCAACATTCTATCAGAGTATCAGGTTTCCACGCTACGCTCAGGGCGTTTTGTCACAACGTTACGAAACAAGACTTATCACCTTGCTCTGCTAAAGCTCAGGGCACCAACCCTTCGTTCTTATTCTCTAAAATCTTCTGAAACAAACAGGCGCATTCCTCTTCTCAGAGAAGAAAGTAAATAAAAGTCATTTGCTTGCCCCTTGATGAAGCGAATTTCTGTCACTAAACACGTTCTCCCTCTCCCTCCTTCATAACCTCTTTAGGTTGCTTCTTGATTTAACTCTGTCCCATTAGAACATATTTGATACATGAACAACAAGCAGTGATTTGAAAGAGAAAAAACTGATAAGCTCCTACCACTGATGGACCTTGAGATTTACTGGCATTTGTGACGCCAAGAACGTATTGATGAGACAAGTTTGTCGCCATCTGTAGTTGTATATATCTGTTCAAGGTGATATAGGGTTATTATAGTAAGCGAAATATGTATACTTTCAAACGAGACAATTTTATCTCATCTTGCATAGTAAGCAGGCTAATTCTATGCTGCAGCCACATACATATGAATCTCAATACTACGTGAATGCCAAGGTTATATGGCTGAATGTAGCTTACCAAGTCATTTACTCGAATGGCCTTGTAGATTGAAAGTGGCGGCCCTTACAGTAGGAGTTCGTATGAGTTCAAGACCTGGGTTCTACGTATTTCTAGACGTTTTTTTACTGCCTTCTTGATGGGATCCTACTAAATACGAATAGTGGCCAATATTATAATACAAGCTATAATTTAGTACTTCACATGCGCAGTGACAAGTCATCCTTATGCTAATATAGCATTGTACTTGTGTTATATTATGAATATAGCTGGCTGTGTAGGTCTATAAAGAATGAAGGCTCAGAGGAGGCAATTGAACAGTCCCTTACATTCTTCAAAATCACAGATTTAGAGTACTTAATTTACTATACTCATGGTAACTCTGTGTGTGAATGAGCTTGGTCACAGGATAGCCTACAAACCAAGTTTTCCAAACATGTGAATGAAGCCTGATACTCATCACATGACGCCTGGAAGAATAATGTGACAGGCTTACGATATATGATTCATTATGTATTTCATGATCTGCAAACTATATCTTTAGGAATCAGAACTATCATTGATTTATATTTATACAAATATAAAAAAAAAAGTTCACGGCCGGTGACAAACCAAAAATCGTATTGGTCAATAATAAATGGTTACTCTTACGATCAAGAGTGACGTCGTTATGTGCACAATACAACGATATCTGTAGAGTAGTTATGAGATATTACTTTTTTCGGACCTCATCGATACCACAGGGAACGTACTTTCTTTGACCGGAAAGTTCCAATGCAGCCCTGAAGCCAAAGTTCACATGCAGGAGGCGGCATGCTGTGTTCAAGAGGTTCTCTATTTCAAACATGACGAGTGAATGCAGTGACAAAACTAATTAGTCATTAGTTCCTATACCTATTACTATTGCCGGAGATATGTCACATATATACACAAACTAGTGCTTTCACATCATCGGACAAAGAAAGGAGCCGAACATGATCGGGAGACAAGCGGCTAGATACATACAACTAAGGAATGGGCAGTAAAGTACATAAATAGTGTACACAAAGCAGCCATCGACGCCACCATGGCATCAAGAAGCGGACCACATAGCTAACTAAAGCTGAGATGGCTACATAGAAAACATTTCCCATTCACTACTTTAGCAATGACTAACTACATGGGGCTCCATATAGGAACTTACCATGTTCCTATGCACGGCTTGAACAAATCTTGGTAGCCAAAGAATGAAAGAAAAGTTGTGCCGTCCCACGTGAAAGACGTAACCTAAATGAGATATAAAAACAAAGAAGCTTTTGAAACCTATGGGCTTGTCTAAGACCAAAGTCTACTAAGAGAGGAGCCATATTGGTTCATAGAAGCTACCATGATAGATATATATTTTCACTGTAATCATGTAATGTATAAAGTTCTACATATTTAGTACTAGTTGGAATAAAAACAAAAACTTCATGTTTACTACATATGTGTATATCCTGATTAAAGTTGTATATACTAACCCTAAACAATATCAAAATAGGGTTCATGTGTAAGTTCATTATTAGGGCTTATACAAGTTACATCATATCTACATGATAAAAAAAAATGTTCCAAGCCTCAAGAAAAACAAAAGGGAGATATGTATACAGAACCGATTCGAGTAGAACTAAGCGGGCATGGTTCGTAGACCAGTCAGTTGGATCGGCCTTCGATGAATTTTCGTTGTGGGTTCAATTGGGTATGTGTATTTCTTAAAAAATAATAATTATCATAAATGGTATCAATAAGGGGCCCGCCTTGCCCCTCTCAAAACAACACTAACAACACATTATGCAGATACATATCATTCTTAGTTGCGTATAATTTCATGATGGAATGTTGCCTTCCTTGTTGGGAACTCGGCGATGACGAGCACAGGAATATATTGTGGGAGTATTGGGGATTAGGGACGTATTGTTTTGTATTTCGATGTTGATATCTTGTATGCTACATAACAGCCTACTCTATTATCTTTTCCTTATACTTTACTCTCATTTTGTAAACCTTCCTTTTGGTTTGGTTAGATTGCACTCGATAAATCAGGGGGAGGAACTGCGACGACGGCGGTTTAGCGGTTGGATGGGATGGGATGGATGGATGGATCTAATTGTTATTGGCTAGGTAGTTTTGTGGGAACTATAGAACACATGCCTATCATGAAAGAAGGCGAAGAAGGGTGAGGGAAGGAAGCAGGGCAAAAGGCCAAGAATGGAGTGGAAAGCGATCGGGAAGGCTCGCTGGATGACGCGAGCTTTGATGTATGTATATACATGCAGAAAAAGAAATGTGTAGTATATCGTTCGTAAGACTACATCTGGAAAAGTATACAATCATGTACGTATGCATTTAGAACAAAGACAACCTGTTCTCGCATATGCATGTCGGACTAGTGCGTACGGCTCTTGTCCGGGGAGGCTTGAGAGCGGGTAAAGAAATGTTATCAACAGAGGGAAATAAAGCCTTGTTTAGGTATACATTCATCATTCGTCATTCTGGCTCATGCCGTCCTCTTTGGGCCGTCTTCTTCCATCATAAGCTAATACGAGATGACATGAAGAGTTAGAGAAGGATGTGAGTTCCATTGGAGGATACATGCAAGCTGATGCTTATATCTTCTTCGGGCTCTTCTTGTTTCCTTCTCGTTGTTTACTCGGCGTCATTGCTACATAGAAAAAGATAGAGGGGGGCATTCAGGACACTATTGTATTTTCTGTAGAAGGATTGGGACTGGGCAAAGAAAAAAGACACCACAGAATTTAGGCTAGAATGCCTTGTGCTTTGTTATACATACGTAGTATACAATGCATGTAACTGTCCATTTGTTCGAGTTGCCTTGATTTACTCGAGGAAGGTCCAAAAAAGGTTGAAACTCGCACTAACTATTCGACCACCTTTCATCTGCCGTGCATGTACATCTAGGGTTATACAGATACAGATAACTGCTTTCCGTACTAGCCAAGCCTTTATATGTGGTTACAATCCAGAAAATGGTGTCTTCTGGGCTAGGGGACCAAAGGTTGGTGAGGCAGCTATCTTGCTTCTCTATGCTTTTCCTTTTCCGCACAGTATAGTATTCTTTATGTTGGTTCTTCATTTGTTGGTAGGCTTCCCATAGACTACGGCGGGTTCCCCAAAACCAAAACAGAATAAGAAAGGGACTTGCTACGGCTTATAGCAATAACTACCAACATGCTCATTGTTTCTTATCCCGATCCAAATGCAAAACAATCCAATTTTGCTGCCGGCTGACCAATGTTTGCATGGCAGACAAGACTAACTAAGTGGTGACATCTAGCTCGATGTGGCCAAAAAGGCTACTAACAAAGTCGTAGTGATGAAGCGGCAGAAATTCAGCCAGATATCAACTTTTTTTCGTTGCCGTACCTGCATCAACTGGGCCGCCCAGCGGGCATGTGATATAACAATGTCATCGTTAACATGCTGCTCTTGGAGAAGTTAGTCGGTAGCTGGTACATAGCTAGTAGTAGTTGATATATACAACGAAGATGGGATAACCAACAAATGTGTTGGATGCTGCATTTTATGATTTACATTATCCATTTGCAATTCAAAGATCAGAATTTCGTTGCGTACAAAGGAATTCGTTCTAGTTGACAAACTTCCCACTCAAAACCTTTGATTTTTTTTGTGTGGCCAGTTTGTGGATTTTCTTCTCCGCCCCCAAAAGTAAGAAGTGGGTTTTAGTAAGAGTTGTTGTTCTATTTTTTTTGCACGATGTCCACACAAGTTTGAAGAAAATTAAAGATTTATCTCTAGATTTCTTGATTTTTATTTAGCGCTGGTTTAAATCGGCTAATGCTTAGAAGCCTATGGAAAGCGCAGAAAAATGGGCACTGGAAGGAATATTGTATTAAGCTAGGTGGAATGCTAGCCAGCAAATTGCTGTAGTATTGAATATAACTTGGCGAAACGCGGGGCGCTACACTTGTTTGTAGGCGGAACAACTTGGGTAAACTATTATGTACTACTTAGTTATTAGACTTCGCACAAAAAAAGTCAACCTAGCGGGGGCATTGAAGATGGCCCTATCAATGCATCGGAATTTTTATTCTTTGAATTAATTAGCTACTATACATAATAACTTACAACTTAGGCCCTATTCACATTCTTCTTTATAATTCTTATCCTGTCTATTGTGGGCAAGGAAGAAAGTTCAGGGCTTCCATGAATTGCCGGATCGGGGCTAGGCTGGGCGTTCATGCTTCTCTTTGTATTGCGGGCTTTTCTCCTGCCCTTCTTCTATCTTTCAATATAATACATATATGCCAGGGTTTCGTAGGTTAGGGTGTGTCGTTCACCTGTAACATGTTGCTAGTTTTGCATGAGAAAGCCCAACCGAAAGAAAAAAAAAATGCGTTTTTGCGCTCATTTTTGTTCGGCTATTTTTGTATTTTGCTCTGTTGTTTACAATAGGTGGAATTAGAAAGCATTCTATTGTAATAGCTTGACAATATGCTATCGGACCTACACGGAATGTGCTGTGTGAGCGTGCTAGAGCGTATATTTGCATGTGGCTGAATGCCAGGGTAAAGAAGTATGCGGTTGTAGGTTTTTGTTGGCTGGCATTCATGTTTGAGGCTTCTGTAATATTAGAGCTATCATAAACGCTAGTTTGTAGTAGCCAATCTGACTTCAATGTTTCTGACCGATATAACCAATAGTCCGGTGAATATAAATATAATAAATTGCTAACAAGTACAAACATGTATCGATATATCAACTAAGTGAGTGATTGGGCGTATACTGTCCACTTGGTCAAAGATTCATCATTTGTGTTCAAGGCGAACAAAGTTCAGGCTTGTCCCGTCGGATGTGTGCTACTAGAGCGGTTATATATAGTATGTATACTTGCACTGGAACTGGACTTGGACTTATGTACTAGTTAGAGAGCAATGACAATAATGTCTGAGTCTATTGGTGCCGTGGCCATGTCTGTGTCCTTGATGCTGGATCGTTTGTAGTTTCCGGTGCAAGCTGAGTGCAACTATTGTTGCTGAGCTTTGTGCTGGATTCGTTTACCGGTGCCGTTTGGGGCTTGCTGATGCTACAACATACAATTAGTTAGCTGCCGCACTGTCAATATTTTCTACCAGTAGCAGATCAAGCACATATAAGTCATAGTGCCTTTTTGGTCTACTGAAACTTCAGGGCTAACTCGTAGGCTGGTTTGCTGGCATGTGCCTGAGCATCTGAAGTGGGCACTACATGTAGTCGCATTGGCTCTGGTTGGCTGTGTTGTAGTGCTTAGTGCTGTTGTTGGTGTGGTGCTTGTATACATGTCTGTCTGTCTATCTGTTCTTGCTTCATTTCCCCGGACGTGTTATACTGAGATGAATATACATGTAGCAGATTATCTGTTGTCACGGGCCTGCCCGTTTACCCCTACGTGTTTGCTTTGCTTGGCCTTTGGATAGAAATAGCAACACGAGGTTTATGTTGGGAAGCACATGTGTATTATGTTGTAGTTCGATCAGTTATAGTTGGTGAGTTGGCACGAGAGAAAAAAAGATTGCCGGATTGGTGTCTCATGCTTCCCTAGCGCCCTGACTCTGGGAAGTCGAAGGGGGTTTCTCTGAAGCGAATGCCGTTCCCTTCGCTTTTCGTGACGTTGTGAGCGTGGCTTGGAAGCCGATCTACCGCTGCAGTAAAGACAAATAAGCAAGTGAAAAGTCGATGGAAGGAGTTGGTTTTAGTGCATCAGGGTAAACTGCCGGCCAGGTGAACAATAGAGAAGGTGACGCTCTGCAGGTGATTGTATAGTTTGTAGTCATATATCAGTATATCAGTAGTACTAGTGGTACTACCTGTATTCTCCTAGTTAGAGAGATTGGCAGGACCTCGCCTGTGATCAATTACAGGGCCAGGCAGTTGTTCCTGGATGCCAATTTTGAGTTTAACGCGATGTACCGGTAGCAGAAAGAGATGAAGAAGGTAATGAAAGAAGAAAGATACTGACTTTGATGCCAAGTCGATAACTAGATAGTTGATGATGACGACGATATCAATCATAGAATTCTACTACTATAAGATCCGATACCGTAGTAGTGACCGAGTTTGACCAATATTAATAGCGAAGCCAACTGTAGATGACATAATAAAGATTATCACAAAACACCAACCAACAAACACCAAAACAGCGATCGTGTTATCTGGGTCTAAATAACAAAAACAACAGAAGCAACAGAGACCGCGGCCGCAACTGCTCTTTGTAGATATATTATAGAATATATAGAATGTAATAGAAGGATCAACCAGAAAAGAAAGCAAGAGGGAAAGATAAAGAGATAGAGAGACGGCGCCTTCTGTTTCTGCTCTAACTCCTCAATCCAAGGTCTATCTATTGCTTATTGCTTGACTTGACTTGGCTGTTGTGTTTGTGTTCTTTTCCTCTATGTCTTCTATTTGCAGTTTTCCATTCTCAGAGCCCTCTCCGTTTCTTGGTTGCTTTCTCATTCTACGCAGGTTGGTTTTGGGCGTCGCAGTCTTTCTGAGTCTTTCA
This sequence comes from Davidsoniella neocaledoniae, assembly GCA_009806295.1. NCBI lineage: Eukaryota > Fungi > Ascomycota > Sordariomycetes > Microascales > Ceratocystidaceae > Davidsoniella > Davidsoniella neocaledoniae. The sequence goes on along the minus strand of RHDR01000044.1, from coordinate 16,050 downwards.
AGCTGGCTGTCTCTGCATCTTCATGTCCATATCCCCATTTCTTGATCTCCCATTCAAAACACCAAACAAGTCGCTTGAATCTGAGCTGCCGGCATCTGATTTCTGCCTGGCTGCTTAGTTCTCGCTTTTTTCTTTCTCTTTTCTTTTCTATAGTCTGCTCTGTCTTCTGCGATCTTTTGTTCTTCTGCATCCTCTTCTGGCTGTCCTGGGTTCAGCTCTCCTTTTAATTCATTTAATATCGCTCTTTTTCGACTCGTATTTTATTCCATCCGGAGTGTTCTGTCCTGTGATTACGGCCCTGACGATTACCGTTCCTGTATACTATTACTATTAGCTTTGGCTTCCTATTCTTTTCTTTTCTCGTTTTGCTTGTGCTGTACGCTGTACGCTGTACGCTGTACGTAACGCTCTAGTAGCTGTTGTAACGCTGCCCTGCTTGCTGCTACCTCTAGGACTAGGTATAGTTGTGCCTGTATAGTAGCGCCCTACACGCTGTCAAGCTAGTAGCCGACTGCATCAGCCAAACAGTAATCGAATTTACCCCTTCGCTACGACGATCCATCGTCAAAGTAGCGACCGGACTTGTTTTACTACTATTTACATTGTCCACTATTCCTTGAACCGCCAAACCAAATACGAGAGAAAAAGAGCTCGATCTACTTGTGATATTCGCGCCAAAAATAAGGATCTGTTGTCGCTTCTTCTCAGTTCTTTTGTCTATCCTTTCCATCTTCCGGGCCATACTCCGATCCGAGAAAGAATCTGTACACGGCCTCTCCATTGTCTTTCCTCCGAAGCCATCGTGAGTCTTAGTACTATTTCTCCTTGCCGCCGCTACTTTCCGAAGCCACCTTCTGCACCATTTCCTCGGAACTTACGGGCATTGAGTCTTGAAATTGCGTTGATTCGCTACTGCTGTCTTTGGTGCCAGCTCGACCAACACGAGAGACACTGCCTTAGCCAGGACAAGACAGCGTAAAGACATCATTTGTTGTTACTCGACACTTGCTATTGCATTGATTACGAGTTTCACTCAACAACACCGGTACCCGTCACAAGTCCAGACTATTCCGCCACGCGACCTTTCAGCAACCTGCTGCGAGTGGTACCAGCTGCTGGACGTACCTTGCCTACCTGTGGTTTTGTACTGTACTGTACTGTACTGTCCTGTCTTGTCTTGTGTGTGCGTGCGTGTGCTGCTTGCTACGTTTCTTACTTCGACCTCTCTGTGCTGGCTGAGATTCTACCTGTTTTCTTTTACAGCGTCTGGATATATCTATCCGTTGCAAGACCACAACCGCACTTGTCCCACCATTACAGAAACCTCGCATATTTCCACCTCGCCGTGTCTAGACTAGATAGACATCCTACAGCAATATTGACTTGTCGATACATGCACCGGGATTGTATATTTTTGCGCCGTGGTTCTGTTAATTGTCTAACTTAGCATTGAGCTATAGACCCTGAGCTGCATACCAACCATAATACAACTGACTTGCGCTGCACAAGGCTCGGAACCGCTTCCAATTCGACATTTTGTTCTCTGCCACGACTAGTCAGTAGGCTTACTAGCTGATCGAGCGATTCAGTCGTCCATTCCAGTAAACAACCCGCATCCACAACCCAGCTTGTACCTCGCAGACAGTAATCCCGCCGCCCAAGCGACCAAAGCCGCCTCCACCATCACATCACGGCGAGCAGTTTGCTAGCACTAGCACTAGCACTGGCACACACGCACACACATCCACAAATACGCCAACTTCTACTCTGTTTGCTTGTCTACTTTGCTTCGTTTGATTCTTCTGCAGAGCAGCCGCGACCGCTATCAAATTTGGAGCCTGGTTATTCCTATCGACACAATTTCGGTGTTGCTTGTACTATATCGTCCTTGAAAGCATTACAACAAGTCGACTCTCTATTTCTTGCCTTTCAGCTCTTGACATAAATTCACACACAAGGTTAGTGCTAGTAGTACCGTTAAATGTTAGTTAGTTGCCTCGCCCTAAGTAGGCTCACCGTCCCCCCGATTCATATTCCACGTTGTCTGCAGTAGAATCCCCATTGTCGGCACGGTATATACACAATTGAGCCAAACAAGCCTCTATCATTGTCATTTGGCAAGCACCACCGGTGTTTCTGGCCGTTGGCTATTGCTTATTGTGGTGCTACCGCGTTTTATCTCTGGATTTCGTTTCTGGATTCCATCTTATTTCAAATATCTGAGCCTTTGGATTGACTCTTTAAACACTCCACCCGCGATCCATTTGCCTCCTCTTTGACAAATTTACAATTTCACACCAGGGCTCTCTTTCTCTATGTTCTAAATCTGGCCTAGTTTAGCACGGCCGCCTCCAAACCCTCAGCCATTTGCAGGACCCATTATAGCACTAAAAACTGCCATATACCATACCACAATTACTGCTACTAGTATTTGTCTACTATTACCATTATTGTCAGACTACTACTACTCTATTTTTACTCCCGCTGCCACTAGCTATTTTGTCAAGATCTTTGAAATCTCAGCCCCAGAACACATCCCGCCAGACAATGCCCATTACTTAGGGATCTTTGGATTCTTTTTGACTGACGTTGTTTGTCTTCTTATTGTCTAGTTCTAGCAACCATTCGAGCTTTGTCCCTATCTTATCCTTGCCGGTCAATTTCTCACCGACATCTCTCCGTCACAGTCGGCTCGCAACGAGCTGGTTCGACTCTGTTTTTCTCTTCCTTCTTTTCGCTTTCTCAATTGCACCACATCCCGCTCGACCTGCCGAACATTTGGCAGTAGAGCCCGAGCTTCCGGTAAATGGACAGTCGCTCATCCACCACAGCCGATACTTCCTATCCTACATCTCCTTGGGTTTCTCCCCCTGTACCAAGTCCAGTGTCCGTTGGATCTTCGACTGCGTCGTCTTCCATAATTGGTGCCTCTGGGCCCAGCAGCCACCACTACTATCGAGTGCCCTTCTCTGCCACACACTCGCCAATCTCTGACGGCCCTATCACCGCCTACGATTTTACCCACGGCACCAACATCCACGCCCGTATACAACAATTCAACAGTCTGCTTCAGCGTGGTGGCGGTATCCCGGTCCAGCATTCGTCGCTTCCGCCTCTGCAGAGCCACTTTCGAGCTCCCTCTCAACCCCCAAAGCAGTCTAGCAGTTCCATCCAGTCGACATCCCGCTCCAGATCAACCTCCAAGATTTCCTTTTCCAAGGACAATACCTGTGTATCTACGAAGGGAGGGCAGGCCCAAGACGGACATGGGAATAGCAGACCAATGCCCACCAATACTACCAGCGTTAGTCCCGAGAAGTCCCATAGAATCACCGTAACGACGAAAGACAAAAAAGACGAAAGTGACAAAAGTGGTGAAGTAGTTCCCCAAAGCGACAAAAAGGCGACATTGGCATCTAAAATGCCTTCCAAGGGGAACTCGGCATCAAGTGGTGCTCAAAATATAGCCTCGACACCATCACCAGCAGCCACTACACCCCTAGTGCCAACCTATGCATCTGCATCCGCCGCTGTGTCTACATCATCGCCTACAGCTACATCTACGTCTGCTACCACGGCGCCACAAGCACCAGCATTAGTAGCAACACCGCCGACACAAAAGTTGCCGTTGCTATCATCAATAGAAGGAACAGCAGCAGCAGGAGGAGTAGCAACATCAACAACATCTTCAGCTGCCGGTACTACGCCTACATCTTCTGCTAAGGTGATAATAGAGACGAAAAGTAGTTCCAAATCTACAAATACTAGTACAAGTGGCCGCAAAACACCAACTGAAAAGTCGGAGTTGTTACCACCAAAAACGGCCTTGCCAGCGCGATCAAGCCACTTATTATCGCAAAACTCGACACACTCTAGTTCAGTGCCATCGACACCTCATCAACATGGCCGTAACTTCTCATTTGAGTCTAGAGATCCATCTCCAAACGCCGCAACAAACCATTCTCCACGATCAGCTTACTCCGAGACGAACCCGTCATTACCGTCACTTCGGCCACTACCCGCGCGAGATAATACATGTCAGTATGAAACTGCACAACTGCACCAACGGCGCCGGATACCGTATAGTCTGGGCAGCGATCCCCTGGAACGTATTGACTTGGAGAACGTAAAGAGCGAGTTAACGCCCGAGCAAGACAAGGCTTTGACCGAAGCAATCATGAAGTTGTTTCATGAGATGATACCTAAGCCAGAAAACGAGGAACGGCGTACAAAACTCATGAAGAAGTTGGAGAGGATATTTAATGAAGAGTGGCCGGGCCACAGTATCCGCGTCCACTTGTTTGGCTCGTCGGGTAACTTGCTATGTTCTGACGATTCTGATGGTGAGTTATTGGCTAACCTACTTGCGATTGCACTTGTATAGAGATGCAGATGCTAACTATGTAACCATGAAACTAGTTGATATATGTATCACAACTGAATGGAAGGAAATGGAGGACGTTTGTAAGATTGCAGATCTGTTAGCAAGACGTAAGTTTGATCCCGGATTAGGAACATTTTTTATCTATTTACATGGTTTTCGCTTTTGTTTATCTAACTTGGAATTTTGGTCGTTATAGGAGGTATGGAAAAGGTTGTATGCATTTCAGCAGCCAAGGTTCCCATTGTCAAGATTTGGGACCCCGAACTCAATCTTGCCTGCGACATGAACGTCAACAACACGCTAGCTTTGGACAACACCCGTATGGTCCGGACATATGTCGATATGGATGACCGGATTCGACCTCTCGCCATGGCTATAAAGCATTGGACAAGAAGGCGGATTATCAACGATGCTGGTATGTATATGGCATCATATATTGCTTACTACTCGTATCATTTTCACTAACAATATCTCAAAGCCTCTGGTGGTACTCTTAGCTCATATACGTGGATCTGTCTCATCATTTCCTTTTTGCAACTACGCGATCCACCAGTTGTCCCGGCGCTCCATCATAAGAAATACCCTCGGCTGCCGCGCAAATCAGGTGCCTCCGAAAGTCCGTTCGCCGACGATATTGCAAAAATGCGTGGATTTGGAAAAAACAACAAGTCATCGGTTGGCAGCTTATTGTTTCAGTTTTTTCGGTTTTATGGCCATGAGTTTGAGTACAGTAAATATGTACTCTCTGTGCGTCAGGGTGTGATGCTGCAAAAGAAGGCCAAAAACTGGCAGCACAGTTTGAACAACAGTCTTTGTGTTGAAGAGCCCTTCAATACTAGCCGTAACCTGGGAAACACGGCCGATGAGTATTCGTTCCGCGGCCTCCACGAAGAAATCCGCCGCGCGTTTGATCTGTTGTCCGAGGCAAAGCTCGATGAGTGCTGCGAGCAGTTCGTCTTCCCAAGGGAGGAAGAACGTCCTACGTTCACCCGCCCGGAGCGTCGCCCCATCACTATGGTGAGAAGTTCTAGTCAGAGCCACGGTAATAGCCGCGGAACCCGCGGTGGCCACAATGGTAGAGGCAGACATGGTAACATGCGGAACGGCGGCTCTAACCGACGCTCATCCAATACCAACTATGACCAATCGAATCATCATCAACAGCAACAACAGCAGCAGCAGCAGGCACAAGTGCAGTCCCAGATGCTTCTCAACGCCGACCAGATTTGGTATAGTAATTCCATGGAATACAACTCGACCATGATGTCACAGCCTCTGTTCATGGGCTCCGCATACTTTTCCCCGCAGCAGCTTATGGCGCTCACGACGCAGTCTAGCCAACAACCAACACCGGTCACTACGGCTTCTATCTCAGCCCAAGGCCAGCAGGTGTCCCAGCAACAACATCGCATGCAGTCTGGCACAGGATCCACCTCCGACAGATCGCGAACCAACTCCGTCGATGCACCTTCAATATCTGCGGTGTCTATAAATATGATCCCAGTCTATTATTCCACTGGCATGATGGCCTACTCTACGCAGCCTTCGCTATCTGCTACTCCACCAACGTCCGCGCCTACTGAGCTCCGCCGTAGCGTGCATCATACAGCTGGCCAACTAGATAATACTGCCCCTGTGCCTAGTATCAATGGCAGCGCTGCTACCCCTGGAAGTGCTCTACGGTCACAATCACAGCCAGCTTCCCGTCCCACCACTGCTCAGTCAACATCATCTAGTGTGTACCCTACACAAGTGGCTCAGGGCCCTATTTCTGGTCGACCAGTCATCAACAACCTTTCCATACCTGTGTATAATCCTAATGAAGACAGTGGTGATGATATCACTCCCAAGGCGTGCCCCGACAATGCTTCTACAAAACTCGATCTACTTGCCATAAATGACTCGATGATCAGTCCATTATCGACGGACCCAACTGTATCCATCTCTGGTACTATGCCCCCGCCGCCGCCGCCACTGTCTGTAAGCACCTGTCGTCAATCGACCGATATCCAAAACATGGTCGATCGACGTATCCGCCGCGAAAAGTCCCGTTCTCCGTCTCCCCTTGGGGCACATAATCGAGCTCTCTCTTCTAGTGGAAGTATGGCTTCATCACCCCCGGCCCAGAGCAATCTTCAGCAGCAATACAGTAGAACCCTTGCCAGGGCTCCCATCATAAGCGGTTCTTCTCTCAAGACCAGTACGACATTAGCCCAAGGTCGGCCTTCACAAACGTCGCCATCTATTGACACACAACCGGATCTTGACTCATCAATGGGCCTTGGCATTCGCAACAATGCCGCTGGTACAAATTCTAGTGTGGCTTCCACGCCTATTTCGGCTTCAGCGCCCGCCAATATTGAGTCTCCATCCTCGCAGATCTCCTGCTCTGGTCCGCCCCCAATCGTCAATGGAACCAATGTCATACCTCCGATAATCGCCCATCCGATCCACTACCCTTCTCCGCATATATACTACAGTTATGATTACTCACAGGCTCATATGGCATATCGCGCTGCTCAAATGGTCAGCCAGTCGCAAACGATGTCCTCTATGGAGTTCCCATATACTTCTATGATTATTCCTTCACAACTCCAGGCTCAGATCCAAAACCAACACCAGTCGACGGTCCAGCCATCACAAACATCACAACACCCTGTCGCCGTAACGCAACCAGCTTCAATCCCTTCAGCCACCATGTCCGTAACAACATCTAGTGCAGTTTCCGCACCTCCACCAACTTCTTCGGCCCCCGCAGCTACTACTACCCTGCCACCAGTATATGAACACAAGGCCAGTCCAGCAATGCCCGCCCCAGTATCCAAAAAGGCCGATACTACTTCAGAAGTCGCTGTCAGCAGTCAACAAGTTATACCATCAAACTCGTCTTCGCCCTCTTCTACCAAGCCACTATCAGAAGCGAATGGCGTGCCAAAGGCTGATTTAAATAAGAAAAACGCCAACAGCAACTCTGAAGCCAAGGCTAACAACCGAAATGGATCCAATAAGCAAAATGGCAACAGTCAGTCTCAGGGCACCCCTAAGTCTAACTCTGGTAAGAAGGGTCGCAACTCTAACGACCCTTCCCACCCCCAGGGGCCAACAGCCAACGGCTCAACTGGGCCTGTGGACAAGGAGCCTGAGGCTCCTTCGCGAAGCAATTCTAGTCACGATAGTAAGCAGTGGCAAAAGCCCAAGAGCCGGAAAAAGGGTAACTCTTCGTCTGTCGCTGCAGATTCCAAACACCATGCCAACGGAGTCTCTTCAAACGCCGAGCAACCACCCAAGGACGAATCTGAACGTAAAGGCGGTTGAACTATCCCATATTGAACGTATAGACATGATTTGAGCATTCATCGTATATATCAGCATATCATTGCACCATATCACTCACTCACTGCTTAATGTGGTTTCTCGGCAGCATCCCAGACACCAATAGCATCGGGGTGTTATGCGCGACATGGGACTTGGTTTTCAAGACGCTCTCTTTGCTGCCATGCTTATCGCTCGTGTCATAGAGTCATTTCGGGCCTTTGCAGCAGCCGGGCGAGGCCTTTCTCTCTTGAGCCGTCAAGTTGGCTAAGCCGTTGTGATTCTGGATACTCGAAGGCTATACCATCATACCTCAGCACCCTTCGAAGTTCGAAGGCTCGTGGTATCGCGCTATTTTTGTGGCTTCTAACTATATTGTGCTGATTCTTCTTATTATCTTTATTCTGTCCTTTCCTAAAAGAAAGCCTCACCCATGTATGCCTTCTCGCATCTTATTGCATTCTCATTTCTTGTACGCCTATCCCTATATGATGAAAAACGGCACGGAGCATTTTTTGTTATTTTTTTTACTATTATCAACAACAAGCGAACAACTACAACTACTACAACCACTAGCACTAGTACTTATCACCGCTTCAAACTACTACACAACATAGCGGCGTTTGATCTTTTTTGGTTCCAGCTTGGCTAGACCTTTTTTTTTTTACCCTAGGGCTTAACCTCACGCCAGATATATATATATATATATATATATAGATAGATATTGTGATGACGATTCAATACGACGATATCATGAATTTATTCCTCCCTTTTTGAAATGAAAAAATCCCATATACTGTACCATACGCCTCTTTTCGAAGAATGCTGTGTATTCAACACCACCTTATAGTGTATACAGCCTTCTATTTAGAAAGATAACTCATAATTCTTGGTCTTCACGCTAAATACGCCAAATATTTCTAAAATCAATAATTCTACGTATACACATGTACATGTATATACGTAAGCTTTACCACCTTTTTCATATTTTGAGGATGCCAAGATAGACACAATAGAAGCATATTCTTCATCAGTGTTAGGGTTATCTAACGTGATCCTTTTCAAAGGGAGGTTGTATTTTGTAAGAAAACAAGAAAAGCCTATCAACATTATATACATGTATGATCTAAGAAAATTTCAGCATATGGCTATAGATACCTATCTTGTAACTCGACAATAGATGACTTGAGGAAAAGTGAAAAGGCGGTCACTATCTTGACGAAAGTCAGTTGAGACGACAAGGTCAAACATGCACGCTAGAATTACAGGCTTTGTATTATATACATACACTAGCGAGAAGAATAACCTTGCTTAATACGATGTATGGTTCATGAATGAGTCTAGGAGGTGTTCGATTGCATATGTATAGTATGTAGGAGGCAGGAGTTATTTTGCTGACCTGATCTTCATATTTCACACGAGTCGTACCGTACATAGATAATAGATAGTAAGTAGATAAAATGTTTATCATAACACATAGGAAAAAGACACGATTATCATGATAGAAGACGGTAGCAAGTGATGCGCATATTTTAGGGTCAATTGTAAGTTAAGCATATATATTGTGTTTATATTCTAGCGTGTATCCAATGACGAAATATATATAGCTGGTTTCTATAGTAAAACTCTAAAAAGAAATGATCACAAGCTTTATGCAGTCAATTGCTATATTGCGACGTGATAGGGCAATAATGCAAGACAACAAAGTATATACGTGGTTCTGCATACTATAGGTCTTTCTTTGACATCGCTTGTTCTGTGCATTAGTATGTAAGCTAGATACATTGTAGCTTATCGTAAAAATATGTCTGTTGGACTCTGGATAGGTTCGATGTAACTGGTATTAGAGAAGACTACAACTTCTTTATGATGCAAATATGTATTGCTGTGCTAGTTTTATTTCTTATTTATCCCTTTTACGTTTTTAGAGTACTAGGTTTGGACAGCTGAGGTTTTGAATGAGCTGGCTAGAAGAAGAGGAGATAACGGCACATATATACGTACAAAGAGGAAGCAGGGCTAGCGAGTAGGATGAAAAGGAAGGAAGGACTCTTTACAGATACATGTATGTGTCTAGACGAGATCATGGTAGTAGGAGAGAGAAAGATAAGTGTCAAGAGACATTGCGTGTGTTAAGAGAGAGAGGGAGAGAAAGAGAAAGAGTAGAAATAGGTGGATGGGCACTCGGGGATGCTACTAATACTGGTTTGCATGCATGTATACAATAATATATATGTATGCATGCAATTCTGATGTGTTCATTGTCTTAGTGCTGTGTTGTAGCTGATGTATGCACACAAATTACATAGTATAAAGAACAGGTATATCTGCAAGAAATAGGAATATGAGAGCCATCAGTAATAGGCTGAGAACATTATTCCCGAGAAAAGGGAAATGTAGTTGACGAGAAAGATAGCATCATCTTGACATTTTGACTACTATGCTTGTATGTAGCACGGAATTTTTGAAACAATACCAAAGCCTATACTAAGTACATACATAGTAGTATTTGTTGGTGAGCAATGAACTGTTGACTTGATGGGCGGGACTTGTTGGTCTTGTATAGAAGGGGTGAACTGAACCGAGCAAGGTTGCAGGCAGGAATGGCCTCCGAAGAAGCCCGCCTAGAAATAGTGAGCTGTAAGTTGGCTAGATCTAGTAAGGCTAGTCCTTGTCTGCTAACTGGTCTTGGTTCAACCCCCCTTGAAGAGGCAGGTCCCTGGAAGAGGTCGGGTATCTATGTACATATGTATATTGAACTTGGGCTGGGAAAGGCTAAAATAGTATTAAATACATAGTATTAGTAGCTTTATGAAGACAGATCAACAAAGTCTAGGAGCGGACAGTATAAGAAGAAGGACTAAAATTATATAGAAGACCAACGACTGCTTCGAGTAGTTGGCACAAAGATATCTCAAGTGTTTTGCTTCTTTGCAAAAGTACAATTTCTTTCTGCATTTTTTGACGTGATAGAAAGTTCAAGCTATTAGTTTTTTAAATTTCATTTATTTATTCACAGACATTGTGCTTCCTTTGTTACCCGAAGACCATCCAAACGCAATTAAGATAGTACATAGTACAGGTAGATCTATTTGTCTCTATATCTTACACTTGGGACCACATCACACAGATCGGAAGATCTATCATATTTATCTGCTTCCCGAAGATCGGTTTTTGTGATTTATTCACTTCGTTTTATCTGCTTCAAGACACGGAAACATCGTCATTGCTTAGCTCTATCCTTTTGAAGTCTTCCAATTCATTGAGAATAGAAGCATCACCGCCTTTCGATTTGTGCCCCTTTGTTTCTTGATTTGGGCCGAGAAACTGCAACAATAGTAGTAGCAAGCTGCCAGTTAGCAGTAGTTACGACGTTAGCGTTCACAGCAAGCCAAAGCACGTTGCATAAGCAACAGCCTTATTCCACTCTTGATTTTTTTTCTTCTTCACTTTCTTTACATTTGTTATCGTACATATTTTTAGGCCTATTATCAGCACAAGCATTAGCTGCTTATTAGGCGTCATCAGGCTAGGATATCCGCCAACTTGGGTTGATATGGCCTAAGTCTCCGAAACAGGACCCCCTATATAATTCGTGCCAATCGTGCTGTCTCATCGCCTGGCTTACTACCTGCTAAGCGAATTATCGTCCCATTGGCGACACATAACAGCATAGCACACATCATCACCGCCATATTGCTGGCTTTTGATCGTCGATTTGGGTTTTAAGCACTCTATCCATCTTTGTCTTGCTTCTCATAGAGCACAGACAAAAATCTCTCATAATAGCAAGAGAGATACAGCTTGATTTTTCCCGTTGCCTACTCCCATAGAGGTACCCCAAAATGGATATCTTCAAGAAGGTTCGCCCACAGTCTCGGCTGAGCAGTTCAACGGTGGCTGCACCAATGACGGCAGACCTTCGTTCCCCCCCATTGCGGCCCGACACAGGCCATGACGTCGACGGTTCGCTTGACCACGTCGACCAACAGGACGAGGACGAGGAGCGCCAATATCAGCAGGCGGAGTATGAACAGAATCTGCAGCATCAACAGCACATCCAACATCAACAACCACTTAGTGACCGGGACTCTCCACAGTCTCGCCATCGATCACTGCCTATGTCACAGCCATCTTCTGGCGAGCCCAGCCCAACGGCTGCAATTTTTGCCTCTGGCGTGGCTTCTCCTACTCCTATGAGCCATAGCCGACAACAATATAGTCGACAACAGTACAGTCGGCAACAGCATAGTCGGCAGTATAACCATAGTGGATCGGAAGATGATGGTCCAAACCGTGTACACACGCAAGAACTGCATCATGAGCAGGACACCGAAGCGGTGCTGAGTGCCCAACTAAAGCAAGCTATGGGCAATGACTGGTATTCGGCAGCCGATCAACTCAAGAGTTTGATAGATGAGATTTTGACTGATGACCGCGCTACCTTGTCTGGAAACGAGGATACTGCCGAGGGCCCTGGACAGAGTCCCGTTAGTGCTTCCACGGTAGACAAGCGCTCAAAACGAAGCTCCTCAGGCGTAAAAGCTAAGCTTAAGCTCGCCCGCCAACTACGAGCACAGGCGACCACGCTCATTGAGATACTGGCCTCGGGATATGTTACAGAGCTGTACCAAAAATGGAGCTCGGAAAAACCCAAGCAGCAACAGCAACAGGACAGATATGCTGAGTACGAGGTGGATGAGCACCGTTTTGACGATTCAAATGAGTACGAACACAGTGATGATCCCGTTGAAAAGGAAGGCCACGATGAAGGCTTACTAGAGTTTGCATGGACTTGGGTGGGAGTCATGGTCTTCCTGGGGCAGCGGTACATGGCCGAGATCAGAATCCGAAGCTCCCGAACTGGTACAAAGTTGCCGTTCAACAGAAAGCTTGATGTCATTCTAAACAAGCCTTCTAGAAGATCAGAGTCGGTGAGTAGCCCTAAACCTCTATCAAGCTAGTATTGTAAACTAACCAGCTTTTGTGTTTGTCTTTTATAGGAACAAGATGTCAACGTCTCTCAATGTAGAGCACTATGGCGTCACATCTTCGACATTCGCCAGCTTCTGTTAGATGCACAGAACTGCATCGCACCAGGCCGTGAAGTGAGCGACTTCATAATCTCCAAGCATGGCGACACGCAGTTGATCTTCCCCAACTTGCGGCCATCGGCGGCTCTTCGAGCACATGAGAAGGCTATTAATGGTATCACTTTTGACCCTCACGAGGTTGATGAGGACCCGTCGGTTCTGCGCTTCCGGGTCTTCGGGGCTATGATTAGTGAGACATCTCCAGTGCTTCATGATTTGCTAGCCCATCACTACTCTCTGCCGCGCCGTAGGAATTCATGCTACACTGGATATACAGCTGCCATAGCGGCTTCGCTCGAGGACCTCCCATCTGGCGTCGATTGGACTTTTGCAGATGAGGCATCGCTCGAGTCGTTCTTAGATTCACACAATAGCAGTTCTTCCTCTACGGCTGGTTCGGTTCCAGCAGTGTTGCCTAACATCACGAAGCTAGTCGTTCCATTTGTCGAGACCAATGCTCACCATTCACTCGAGATTCTTTTGCGAGCAACACACCACCAGACCGAGCGCATTCCACGTCAAATATCGTTTGCGGCTCTTGCCTCAGTTGCACAGACATGTGCACGCTACCGCTGTACGGCACCACTAGCGCTATTAGTTGAGCAGTTGTGGGTGCCACAATGGGCACACAAAGCCGCCGAGGCCCGAATCGCCAACGAGATGGTGCTAGTCAGTTACACGTTCATGCAACAAGAGCTGTTCCGACGATTGACCAAGGCTGCTATTCTGCAACTAGTCAGCTACGATCAGTTGGATAACCTTATGTGGCCAAACCAAGTCAAGCAGAAAGTTTGGGATCTACGTACTACCAAGGTAGCACAGCTGTACGAGTGCTGCACAGAGATGGTGCGAGAGTTGCTTAATTTCCCGGAAGCACAAAGACAAAGACATGACAAGCGTTTAATTGGCCTGGATGAATCGGCTACTGACGGTAGGGCAAACATGAGCCCACTATTCTCTGGCTCCGACATGGCCAAATTTTCGACTCTGCCGCCTACAAAGGGCAGGCCAACAACAGCGACAACAGATGCTACTGGTCCTGAAGCTGCAGCTGAGTTTTCTGGCACTCTAGAGGCTGAAGTTGTAGTGTCCGTGCCACAATCTCCGGCGTCTTCTCTTTTGATGCCAGCTGATATTGAGAATCACCAGCAGGGAGATTTCGAAGATGAAGAGCTCTGCAACCCAGAATCTGCAGTCGTTGGCACGGAACCTTTTCTCGACTCCAGGCCAACACGTCACATGACAGGTAGTCAGGCTGGATTGGGCATCAAGGAGGCTAGAGCGGAGCTGAGTATTAATGGACAAATGGCTGCTAAGAACGTTGATCCTATTCTGCTCTTCTCGGTTACTACACGGACCCTACGTTGCCCACGTGGTAGCCATGAGTGTGATGCTATGAATCTCGGACATGCACTCCAAGTGTTTGGCGAGCTACAGCTACTTCCGGTAATTATGAGGCCAGCTGCTCTAACACACCTTTCGACCTCATACAACACTCCCGACCGCAGTATCGAAGATCTCGTAGCCATGCTCAAGAAGTTACCGAGCCCCAACTGTGCTGGCTTACACCCAAGCAACTACGGTGCTCGAGCTTTAGTGGCCTGCGACGCAATTGCACCATTCCGGGTTGCTGTGGACAATGTTTATCGAAGTATCGAAGGTCTAACTATTGAAGATATCGATGGTGTAGCGGGTCTATCATCAGACCTTGGCGTAAGCGACAGAGATCTTGAGATGGACATGAATATGGAGATGGAAATGGAATTACAGATGGGAATGACCGCACAAGGTTCTATTCTCAGCATCCGGCGCGAACCATCGATGCACCGTGCCCCTCTTGATTTATCAGCCGAGCTCTCACCACCTCTTGCGGAGTGTATACTAGAAAGTACAGAGACCATGGAAGATCTACAAGCGCTGGCACAAGTCAACCGGGCCTTTTATGAGGCATACAAAGCCAACGAGGTGCGGCTACTCAAGCACATGATCCGCAAGGAGCGTCTATATTTGACACATATGCGGCCCGGAAGTAGCCACTTTGGCGACGAGAAAGCCGTTAATGAGAAGGCCATTGGTGGTAATGGCAGCACCGATGCTGAAGCCACGGCATGCGATCAAGAAGGATCGACGTCGCTTTCCTTCACATCGGATGACAACATTGAAGAGGAAGATGGCGAGGGTTGCTCGATACTTGCTACAGTCTCGCCGCCTCACCACGGCCGCAAGAATGTGAACGTGGATAGCGATCCGGTTGGCTACCAGGGCTTTGAACAACGGTTGACTGAAGAGCAGGTTGGCCAGTTCTTAGCACAGCGTCCAAGCCACAGTATCAAGACTAGCAAGGGCGGCACAAGTGCAAGCACAGTCTCGGGACACCGCAGAAGCAGTGGAAGTTTCGATGCTTATCAGCGACATCACCACAGCCACAAGGGTCAGCAGCGGGAAGGAGCCTTGACGGCAGCCGGTGTTCACGCGGGGTCTTCGCCAATGGCTGAACGAAGAAGATAGGAGGTTGCTCCGGTTACTTCTGCGGCGCCGATCAGCCGTGGCAGAGCCGGGATGCGCTCCAGCGATAAATTCGTGCCTGAAGACAGGGCTTCTGTAGGACAGAGCCTGCAACAATAACCAACAGTCTGGTAACGGATGGTTGCAATTATAAGCCGGGATTGGAAGGGTGGTAATGTCAAAGGCGAGTAACGTGGTATGAAGAAGGATTTTAGTTATGAAGATATATATAGCGTTGTATATAAGTGATGCCTCATTTTTATATCAATTTTTTTTCTTTTTAGAAACTTGTTTACCTATTCTTTTAGTTATTGTGATGTTGAATTAAAGAAATCTTCAGTGTCGTGCGCAGTTTCTGAATATACAATAACTGTCCAGTTCTAGATTATGAGAAGCTTAAAATATTAAGCCATATAGATACACAAACAAGTATGTATAAAGTTTGACAGCTTTCAATGTTTTTTTTTCTTCTTTTTTGTATTTGTTTTTTGTTGCTCTTAGTGGAAGTATAGACCACCAATTCTTTGGGGGCTAGGGGACGGTTTTGTCCCGCACATACAAAGCTCTGTAGATTGTCCAGCGGAGGACTGTAAATACCTATCCGGTAACCAATCCGAATGTGGTTCGAATCCAGCTGGGGCAAAACTACTACTGAAGTCCACCCTATGCTTATGGTAGTGCGTCTGAGGGTTTGGGCAGCCTCTCCACTCACGAAGTTCTGCAGAAGGTAGATGCCAGGTAGTAACCATACTGTTC